>JAADWZ010000230.1:0-46244 GCA_023336445.1 Pythium dissimile | reverse complement strand
CATCATCATTCAGCGCCTCATTCACCACGTCCCAGTGCGCACAGGCCGCGCCAAAGTGGGTCATCACTTGGGTAATGTGGTTCTCCAGCGCCTTGAGCATCTCGGCCTTGTTGAGACCTTGGACCCACGACGGGGTCTGCTGGTGCCACACCAGTGTATGGCAGCGTACCTTGGCGCCGGACTTCTTGGCCTGAGCCACAACAGCGTCGCCGCTGCCCCACTGGAACGAGTTCTGGGAGTACTCGGTGCTGTCCCACTTCATGGCGTTGCCGGCCGTGATGAAGCCCCAGTCGGCCGCATTCTCTAGCTCCTTGGTGTACAGCGCGTCGTTCTTGTTGTTGTTGAGGTCGACGGCCGTGCCCATGTACTTGCCAGCAGCCTTGGCGAGGTCGTTGAGACCCTGCGAGCCCTTGTACGTGGACGTGAGGATAGCGTCGCCGTTGGCACGACCAGAGAAGCTGGCAGCGGCGGCGAGCGCGACCCGATAGACGTTCATTTTGGAGTTGCGGTGAGATTGGCGGGCCGAAGGTAGAATCCAAGTGAGATCTTTTGAGACCGCGAAAGCTCCGTCCAGAGCAGTGTCTCCCTTAATGTGCTGACCGTCAGAGCAGCTGCTGCGGCGGGAGCGACAGGCTCAATACCCATCCAGATGGAGCATAGTCGCACTTGGCCTCGAACCAGAAGGACCAGGCACGTGTAAACCAAGAGCTCGGCTTGTAGGCCCTGCTGCAGGAGTCCGCTCTTCTCACCCACACCAGAAATTTTGGAATGCGCGAGCAGGCGGGCGGGCGGATACTGTACAGTGCGAAGCCTTGATTCTCCTGCTTGACTGTGAGATCTGACTGCACCCTCGGCACTTCTCTCAGGATCGCAGATCAGAGTCGCCTCTCTTCAGTAGAGGGGAGGTGCAGGTTTGGCATCTGGTTGGGCGCGTGTGACTCGATGGGATGGCTACACTTGTCGCAAGACCAGATGGCTCTTTGGATCGCCAATCTGCGACGCCACGACATTACGAGTAGCGAGTTGCTGTACAGTTGAAGGTACAGCACCAACCGCTGTTCGCTATCGCCACTCAAGAGTCGTATTAGTTTGAGCTCCTTCACCAATACAGAGTTTAAACAGGATTTGTATTAGTACAGTACTGTACAACAGATCCGACTTTCGCTCCATGATTTGTTGTTGTATTTTTTCGGCCGACGGCTTCTGACTAAAATCCGAACAATGGGCCGAGCATGCCTAACGAGGGTCGACGGAGGCGCGCAAGGTTGAAGATCCGATAGTTAGTTCATGAACCAGAAAAAAAACGATGAGTCCCAGGATCTACCCTGCTGTGCTCATCCGCCAAGGTGACGGTTCGTCCCGGTGGAGCTGCAGGTCTGCGTTAATGAAAACGTCTGTGTGGATCGTACATTCTTGCAATCTAAAATTTGGAAACACGTTTACAAATCAACGAGTGGTTGGTGATTGCGTTTGCCGTCGCACGACGGGTGCCACAACAAAAGATACTAGTTCGCTTCCGTGGCGTTTGCGAGCATGCGCGTCGGTGGTGAGGAGACGGTGATCGACGCCGAGCCCGAGCTCTTGTAGCCTTCGGTGGCCACGATCATGTAGTCGAACTTCGTGCCGAGCTTGAGGCCGGCCTTGGCCCAGGCGTCAAAGTGATTGCCCGTGGTGACCGTGCCGCCCGTCCGCTTGGTGCGGCGCTGCATGTATCGTATCAGATAATATGAGACTCATGGGGCTCCAGTGTTGGTAGCAAGGGAAAACAAAAAAATACGTACCACCGACCAGACCTGGTTGAACGTCTGCGTACCGTCGATGCTGGGCTGGTTCACGCGCGTAGTCTGGTAGATGTCGTACGTATCGCCGTCCGTGGTGACGCTGCCTCGCTTGGCAGCGCCGCTCGACGGGTTGTACGAGCCATAGTTCTCGACGATATAGTACTCGATGAGCGGGTTCCGCGTCCAGCCATAGACGGCGAGGTAGCCGTTGCCGTTCGGGTTGAATGAGCCCGAGTAGTTGATGGTCTTGCGGCTGCCTGGGTTCCAGCCTTTGCCACCGACAAAGTTGCCGCCTGGATTGGCCTGGCTCCAGTTGACCGAGTAGGAGCCGCCGGCACCGTTGGTGTAGGTCACTGGGGTCTGGCCGTCGGTCCAGAACGAGTAGAAGTAGCCGTTGTGGATGCCTTGCTGGGCCGACGTGGTGCCGACCGCGGCGACGAAGACGGAGAGAATGATGGAGATGAAGGAGACCATGGCGACTTGATGGCCAAGTTGGGAAATGGCGAGTGTGGTCTTGCATGAATGGACCCCTTGCTGAAGAGAAGTATGGACCCACAGCGTTCTATATCATACCATTTGTTGAGCTTCTAGCACGTCGAGCCATCTGTGAGGACGGAAGCCCTTGCAGCGCCGCGACGCCAATGTCTGGCATCAGCAGCAGCTTCAATTGTATGGTGTTAGTATGTGAGTCTAACAGACAGCGGGTCCACCAGAACCAACCCGTCAACATTTGAGTGTCGTGGGGCTCTCGGCATCATGGACGGTGGTTTGCATGCGCACGTGTCGACGCCACACACTGCTGCGAACGCCTTCAACCAATAGGCAGGCATTGCCATACGACCATGGACACAGACTGGCACGGTCACAAGTTGTATCCAGTAGTCCACAGGTAATAACTTGAAGTGCCTGTGGTTCATTGGATATGATAGTGAGTGTGGCACAGAGGTTGGCTCTCAAATCCCAAATGATACGGAACTGCGATTCTGCGACGTGGGTAGAGTGCTGAGTCGCCATCACGCAGAACTAGATCGACATCCCCCTCAGCATCTGGTCACGAGATGTGAATGCTCATCAATCCAATGTGGAGACGGCTACCCATCGGATCTTTAATCGACAATCCGTGCGTTTGCTGCACAACTTCAGTGCGTGCTTGTTGCACCTCTGTGAACGCGGGTCGTTTTTTTCTGGGACAGTATTTGAAAAAACTGCCGCCTTTGGCGATAGATGGAACACCTGAAATATGCACGTTTAGTTCCAAAATGTGCACAGATTTTCAAGAATGTGTGGCAGTCGACAAAGGCGGGAGCGGCCCGGAAGACTCTGCTAGCGTTGATTGTGCGTCGACGTCGTAGCGACCAGCACTTCACTTCTCTACCAACGTTTGCTCGAACAGTTACACTGTACTCTCATCAATCTCTGAGCCTCGAGTGCAGCAGTCCTGTGGTGGTGGCCAACTGTCTTCATCTCCAGGGAGAGACTGTGTAGAGATACAGTAGTCCTTCGAGATGCTTCCTCTTCCAAAGATGGACCCATCCCGCCACTGATAGAAGTGCAGGAAAGAGAATGTAACGGCAAAGTAACGGTTCCCGTCCTCGATGAAAAAAATTGCGATTTCCACGGAACCGATCGTTGCCGTCGACGGCATCACCTATTGCAGTTTGAGTCTTCTGTACTCGATTTGATTAAGCGGCGCAAGGAGCGAATCCTGTCACACGCTCGTCTATTTCTCTCTCTTTCTCTTTCTCTTTCTCTTTCTCTTTCTCTCTCTCTCTCTTTCTCTCTCTCTCTCTCTCTCACACACACACACACTACCACCACCACCATCAGCCCGTCGGGCGCTGGGGGAGCAACAGTCCAACATTTGCATTGCCCAGCTCGGCTCGACTCTCCCCCAGGAACACAAATGCCTCCGCTTCCGGCTGTCTTGCTCACCGTCCTCACCGCCGTGGTCTTGGCGATCGCTGTCGTGGTCGCGGAGGACGGCACCCACAATGGCTACTACTACACGTTCTGGACCGACGGCGGCTCGCCCGTGAGCTACAAGAACGAGGCCGGCGGCTCCTACTCGGTCACGTGGAACAAGGGCAACCCAGGCGGCAACTTTGTGGTCGGCAAGGGCTGGCGCCAGGGTGGCCGCCGTGTGGTCAACTACTCGGGTACGTTTAGTCCGAACGGCAACGGCTACCTTACGCTCTACGGCTGGACGCGGAGCCCGCTCATCGAGTACTATATCGTCGAGAGCTTCGGCTCATACAACCCGTCGAGCGGCGCCACCAAGCGAGGCAGCGTCACCACCGACGGCGGCACCTACGACATCTACCAGACCACGCGCTACAACGCGCCGAGTATCGACGGCACGCAGACCTTCCAGCAGTTCTGGTCCGTGGTACGTATCCCTTCGCCCTTTCGACGATGTACTAAAATAGAGACGCTGACCAGTATACTGCGACTAGCGAACCTCGAAGCGCGTGGGTGGGACCATCACAACTGGCAACCATTTCGACGCGTGGGCCAAGGCTGGTCTTCGGCTCGGCTCACAGTTCAACGTCATGGTCATGGCCACGGAAGGCTACAAGAGCTCGGGCTCGGCGCGGATCAACGTGCTCACGGGGCCGACACGTCTGCTGGTGAACGCCACCGACGAGACCTCGGCGTGAGCTTCATTGTAGTCGCTCTGCTGTTGGAATTGAGCAAACACCAGTAATAACTAGGCGCCTGAAAAAACCAAGTTTGCATTTCATCGAGCAATTTCTTTGATGTCGACACACCAAGTCCTGCAATTTATATTTGATGTGTCGACAAAGGTCCAACTTTTGCAACCAACTTGGTGGGTCTTGGTAAGGCGCGGTCTGTATATGTACTATGCTCCTCCTTAGAAGAGCCACATCACTGCACACTACGTACTGTACTGGTGTGGTGCATTTCTCGGTCAGCAAGGGTGACGCACCATCGTTTCTTAGCTCGTCAAGGTGGAGAACGTCACCTCAGCCGCTGTTGAAGATCAGTGGGGACCCATCATCGTAACCTGATGATGGACCACTCGTACAGGATGTGGAACTGGAAGGGATGTTCACCACCTTCAACGACGACTACCCTGACGCCAGCGATCGGCCGAGCAAGTCCACATCTCGTCATAGTATGAGGACTGCGGGAAGCACACCACACGATTCTTGGAGACTCGTGCGCCGTGTTTCCCGCCGCGCCGCGACTGACACGCGAGTTCAACCCTCTCATCCGCCTCGTTTGTCCTCGGGCAACTGCTCCATAGACAGGACCACGAGGCGCCTCGCGCCGTGAAAATTTGGCCGACGGCTCCGGAAACCGCGATCGGTCTCGCGGCCCCAAGTGGGCTGGTTCGTCCGATATTTAGACCAGCTCAACTCCTCCAGTCGTGGGTGGCTCCCTTGTATCTGATTGCTCTCGCTCTAGAGCCTACTAGGGAAGGGTCCTTTCTCGGTCCATTTGGGTGTGCTGTCCGGTCCGGTCCGGTCCGGTCCAGACCATTCCCTCATTTGCCTCGCAACCAACAAGCCAAGCCACGCCCTCCTCCAGCCCCCCACTCCCAAGCCGCCATGGTCTCGTTCGCCGCCACCGTCGTCACGCTCCTCGCCACGGTCCTCACGACCTCGTCGGCCCAGCAAGGCACCCACAACGGCTACTTCTACTCGTTCTGGACCGACAACGGCGGGCCCGTGAGCTACCGCAACGGCGCCGGCGGCTCCTACTCGGTCAACTGGAGCCAGGGCAATCCAGGCGGCAACTTTGTCGGTGGCAAAGGCTGGAACCCAGGCAGCCGCAAGACCATCAACTACTCGGGCTCGTTCAACCCGAATGGCAACGGCTACCTCGCCGTCTATGGCTGGACGCGCAACCCGCTAATCGAGTACTATATCGTCGAGAGCTTCGGCTCGTACAACCCGTCGAGCGGTGCGACCAACCGCGGCAGCGTCACCACGGACGGCGGCACCTACGACATCTACCAGACCACGCGCTACAACCAGCCCAGCATCGACGGCACGCAGACCTTCCAGCAGTTTTGGTCGGTGGTACGTGATTCGACGCGCGTCCTCTTGATGTTTGTATGCATGCAGGTCTAACGGGTTTGGATTTGATGTTGATGCAGCGTCGCGGCAAGCGCGTGGGCGGCACGGTGACCACGGGTAACCACTTTGACGCCTGGGCCCGGGCCGGCCTCAGGCTCGGCTCGCAGTTCAACTACATGATCCTGGCCACGGAAGGCTACCGCAGCTCGGGCTCGGCGTCGATCACTATCTCGACCCCGGCGAGGCTCATCGGCAACGCCACGGATACAATCGAGAACTGAAGCTCGTGTCCGTCGCGAGAAGAGGTTTAGTCCCCATTCATGTATCCGTCTAATTCACGAACAAAGAGTAGGTCTAACGCTGGTCTATTCCACCACACTTTTGCACGTCACGCTATGTGTTCCATCGAGTCCATCTTCTGGTCATTCTCATGACATAAACTAGGAATAACCGCTTGTCGTACAGAACTGGATAAACCGACTTGGGCCCAACGACGCCACGCGTACCAGCGCCTGCGACGCCGCGCTTCAAGCGGATGCAGCCGCTCTCGTCCTCCCCCCCCCTCCGAGCGTATGTGTCTTAAGACAGTAGGGCGCACTCCAGCGCGCAGCGCGGCCACCAATGCGAACGCCCAGCTCGAGCCGCACTGGCCCTGGTTCTCGATCGCCGCCAGGCACCCGGACGTCGTCCAGCCCTTGTCCGCCTCGGCCACGCCAGCAGCAGCGCTCGACAAATCCATCGAGGTGGTCGTGGTCGTGGTCGTGGTCGTGGTCGTGGTCGTGGTCGTGGTCGTGCTTGCCTGGCCGCCCAACACCTTGACGGCGTCCCCCTCGGCGGAACGATCTACGCACGTCAGCAGTGTGAACGGCAAGTCGGTCGAGAACGCGGCCTCTGGGTTGGCGCGCTGCTCCCCTTGGATGCGGAGTTTGGTCTGGAACAAGCGGCGGAGCCGGTGCTGCTCGCTCTGCTTCTACGGCCGCAGCTCCTGTCGCAGCACATCCTTGTCGGCGAGTACCCACCATTTTCGACGGAAGCGGCGGGAGACGGCAACGACGCGAACAGCGCGACGCTGGCGAGGACGAGCGAGGCGGCGCCCGTAGTCTTCATTGTGGTGGTGGGACCGACGTGGCGGGCGGGGTTGCTGGTTGAGGAGAAATCGCCGACTGAGGACCAAGTCCTCAACTGTCCACGACAGACCCCTTTTCCTCACCGCCTCTCAGTCAAAAGATTCCCTTGGACCACTGAACCGGTCGCCTTCAATGGGCAGAGCGGGAGCTTGAAGTGTTGGTTCTGGCTCAGCTGCCGTCCTGGCAGACTCAGAACCATACTCCACAGGCTACCTACGCTTCGATGTCATACGTCCTCGCTCTTATTCTCATCACCAATCTCACCACCGCCACCGCGCCAAAACCGTTCGATGGTCACGTAAAGTCGACGTGCTCGCTCCTGGTGGTGGCCCGTCGAGTGGCTCGCTGTCCGCGGTTCCACGAGCCGCCGCATCTCGAACGGATCATCTGGACGAAAGTGCTTGCGTTGGAACACATGGCGCGCGCAGCGGTGGACAACGCAGGCGGCGCGGACGTCCTCCAGCGCGACTGCGACCACGTGCGCGTCGTCCAGGGTGACCTCGTAATTGTCGACGGTCGCTGGCGACTCGGATCGTGGCTGCGAAGCCTGTGGCTGTGCTATAGCTGGCTGGAAGATGTGGCCAATCGCCCAGCTCACGCCGTTGGCGTCACGACAGAGCAACTGGATGCGCAGCTGCACGAGCGTCGTCGCCGCACCAGTGGCGGCGGCTGCCTGTACGTCGTGCGGTTTCGCGTTGCGCGTGGCGTGGCGTCGCACAAGTCGCTTCGTCCGGTCGCGTTCGCTCTCGTCCAGCGCAATCAGATCGTGTTGTCGCACCACGGGACAGAGCAGCGGGTCGTCCACACTGAAAATCGCAAACCCGGCGAGGTCGTCTGCACTGGCGCCCACGTCCTCCTCCTGCTGCCGCTGCTGCTGGTGGGTTGGATGCATCACCCGTGCACCTGGCAGCGCTACTGTTCGATACAGTCGGCAGGGCAGCACGAGCCGCCGTGTCCTCAGCAAGCACTCGCGGCAGCGCTCAGGGTCCGCCTGGGCGAGCGGATGCGCCTCGCACTGGACAATGTCGCTGCCGTGCCACGCCGCCGCGCGCGGGAAGCCCTCGATCTTCTTCTCCAAGTTTTGTTGACAGAGCGAGTACGCGCCCAGCCAAATCAGCGACGACACAGCCGCAGGTTCGCTGCGCTGGTCGGGCACTGGTTTGGACTTTGGCTCGATCTTAGTCTGAGCCTCGCCCTTACTCACCTGGGTCGATGGAATGGCCGTGCTGAGCTGGTGGACTTGAAGCACGTGGCGCTGCAGCTCGCGACGCGTGCGAAACTGGCCGTCGCTGCTGTCAAGACACTCGCCATGGGAGCAGCGGAAATACCCGACGGACGGCGCAAACGACGGGTGGAGCTCCTGGTTCCACGGGCTCGTGGGCGGCCAGTACGCGTGCATGAACTGGTCCACGAGCGGCGTCGCGGTCGCGAGGCGACGCTGGTGCAGGTGAACTCCTTCCTGGTGGAGCCGCGCGGCTTCGTGGGACGAGAAGCAGCGACCGCACGCGGGGAAGCCGCAGACAAACGAGCGCGCGCGGCGCGCTGTGACTTCGAGGATCTTCTCGCGATGGCGCGCGCGTGGCAGTGTCTTGAGCTCATAGATTAGTTGGTGGAGATCCTGCGCCGACGAGGACGCGGCTGCTGCTGCTGCTGCTGCTGCCAGTGCCGAGTCATCTTCCGATATGTGTAGCTTCGCTCGGGCGTTGCTGTCGCCTACAGTAACAGCAAGCGACGTGGTCTGCGGTCGCAGGCTGTTCGGTCGCGGATCGTCCTTGACGTTGGCGCTCGGCTCGTGCTGGAAGCCCAGCTGAGCCAACCGCTGCTCGATCTCGCGCGCTCGCGTAGGCATCGGCACCGTCTGCTTGGTCGTTTCAACACTAGCAAACCCGAATTCTTGGTAAAACGACAGTAAACTTGGCGTGAGCGGCACACTCGGGCGTAGGCGGCCTGGAGAGTCGGACGAGCTCGCAAGCCCTGGCAGCGGTTTGTCGCGTGTGCCATAGCGGACGTGGTCGACCACCTGCAGCCATTTCGCGCGTAGCACGGTCGAGTTTTGGAACGCGAAATTGACGAAATCGCGCTGGTCAATCAGCAGATCTGCGCGCGGATCTTCGTCGCGTAGTTGATCGGCCAGCGCGTCCAGATCGCTCGACACTCGAGGTGCTGGCTCTTCGGTTGCCACGTCGTGCGAGCCCCATCGCTTCTCCTGACTCGTCTGGATGTCGAGCTTCAGCTTGAGGATTGTGCCTCTGATGAGCTCGCCCACCGGGCGACGCGGTCGTCGCGTCAGCGCTTCCTCCGCCCGCGTCAGTCGGCCAACAGGCCGCAGTCTCGTGATCGAGACGCGCGGCTCGTTGTACATGCGCACGCCTCGCACCGACAGGAAGCTGGAAATGTACGCCACGTCCACTGTTGACGCGTTGCTCTCGCGCGCTGGGTCGCTGTGGACGGCCGTCACCCGCGCTTTGTGGAATCGCTGGCAGTCGCGGCGGTTGGTCGACGCCACGAGCACGAGGCAGCCGACGGGAAACAGCGCTTGCGCCATCGCAACCGCCTTTTCTGCGACCAACTCGGTGCGAACAAGTCGTCGCACGTCGCGCTGTGCGTCCAGCAACAGGGGCTTCGCTGGTACTCGCACTTTCTCTTGCGCGCGCTTCCACTTCTCTTCCTGGGCCAAACTCCACGCGCGCTTGCCGTCGCGGTCCTGGATGAGCTCGAAAATGTTCTGATACTTGTACGCAAAGCCTCGATCCGGCTTGATCGCGCGCTTGATGGGCACCATGTGGCGCGTCTTGTCGCGGTGGTAGCTGTGCGACGGCAGCAAGAACCCGTACCGCTCGTGGCCGAGCGTCATGCTGTCGGTGGATGCTCCGCCACTGTCCAGACTGAGCCACTCCCAGCGCTTGAGCATCGCCATCCATTGCATGTTGGCCGCCAGTCGCCCCACGAATCCGCGATACGCGCGCTGGATCGCCCGTGCGCCGCACTCCATGCGGATCTTGCGGCTCGGGACCGCGTACGAGCCCGAACGCTGCGCGAGCACGACGCCTTTGCCGCACTCAAAGCCCGACCCGGCACGGACAAAGCTCGTGGTCCAGAGCACACCCGGGTCGCCCTTCCACATGTGGCGCGTGAGCCAGCCGCGGACGCGCTTCTGGATGCGCTGCGCGCTCGCGTACCGCAGCTTGAGGTGCTTGTAGTCCTGGTGCCGTCGGAACGCGCGCTGGATCTTGACCGTGGACAGCAGCGTCTGCAGTCGCTCCAGCGCCAGTCGCTGCTGTTCTTCTTGGCGGCGTCTCCACCTCGCGACGTGGGCGCGCAACACGCGACGAGCTCGCACGCGTCGAAACGACTCCAGTTGCACCAGCATCTCGTCGTAGTGGGCGTCGGCCTGGCGCTGCAGCGCTCGCATGTACTCGATCTCTTCGCGCATGGCCCACGCCAGGCACCGCCGGCGATACGCGCGAAAGTTGCGCTGGACGCAGAGCGCGGCGCGCAGTCGGCGACACCGTTGTCGCGAGAGCCCGCCGCGCACGATCCGCTGGATGTTGGGCACCGCGGCAGCGACGGCCTCGGCCTCCTGTGCGAACGCCAGCCGCCCGAGGAACCCTCGAGCGAGGCGCTGGATCGTGAGACAGGCGCGCATCCTGCAAAGCGCCGCATGCTCCCACCCCATCGCGCGCACGTGGCGCCGCGCCAGGTTCCCGCGATAGATGCGCTGGATGCGGGTCGCGACGACGCCCGCTCGCCGCAGGAACTGGAGCTGCCACAGCGCCTCCTTCACCAAGGCTGAGACCGGATTCGGGTGGCTGAGAAGCCCAGCGACCACCGTGGCTAACGTGGTCTTCAATGTCATGGCCACTGCTTGATGAGCGGTTGAGTACTGCCGCAGGATGCGCTCCCACCGACTCGGGTTCGTCTGCGCTTTCACAACCGCAAACCGGTCCAAATCGTGGTCGTTGTTGATGGAATCGCTTCGGGCGATTGGCGGCGGCGCGGTCTTGGGTGCGAGCGGGTGGCGCTTGGGCTTTGGCTTGAGCTGGTCGTCGC
Source organism: Pythium dissimile (assembly GCA_023336445.1). Lineage (NCBI taxonomy): Eukaryota > Oomycota > Peronosporomycetes > Pythiales > Pythiaceae > Pythium > Pythium dissimile. The sequence goes on along the minus strand of JAADWZ010000230.1, from coordinate 35,243 downwards.
GGCACTCCACGATGCCCGGCACGTCAAACTCCGAGTCGGCAAACCGGCAAATGGCTCGCGCTTCAAACGGCAGCGCACTCAGCTGGGCTTCGACGTGGTTGCGACACATGCCGAACGGATTGCGGCGGTCGATCGGCGGACACGGCGCCGTAGACTTTTTCCTCACGGCGCCGTAGTCTTGGATGCAGCGCGGCGCGTGGTACCCACAGAACGGGAGGAAGGCGCCGCGCAGCGTCGGGTGCATGACCACCACATTGCGGCACTGCCACATGTACGCGTTCTCGCTGTCCTCCTTCCCCCAGGCACACACGCTCTGCGCTGTGAGCCGACGACTTAAATGTCCGTCAGCCTCGCCGTCGTCCTTGTGCGTGGCGATTCTCCCGCGTTTCGACAAACGCTCGCGCTGCACGACGCTCAGCTTCACGTTGACCTCGCTCACACCGGGGAGTTTCGTGGCTGGAAGCCGAACCGGCGTCTTCTGAAGCGTGCCGCGGTCTCTGAGCGCCGTCGCCTCGTAGCAGGACAGACAGAACCCTTGGTCGTTCGGGATCTCGATCATGCGACTCTTCTCCATGGGATGGTCGCGGTACACACACTCGCGTGCGTGCCACTTGCACCGCCGCTGCTTTGCCATCGCCGCGGTTTGAGACGCTTCTGTGCCGGCCTTGGCCTTCACTGGAGGCAGTTCGTTCGTGCAGCCGTACTGTTTCCCGCCAATACGTTCCCGCCACATGCACTGGTTCGGATCCACGTAGCTATGGTGCGGCTCGTCTGCGTTCCCAAGACGGTGCAGCTCCGTGGCCATCACAGCGTCCAAGTCGGTGGCAAACTTGCGGCCCAGCTCGTCCTGCGCGGCGTCTTTCTGCACGCGGCTCTTGACGGCTGCCACGGTCGCGCTGGCGTCGCGGGCCTTCCACCGCCAGCTGCCGTCACGCTCGGCCTGCCACATGAGCGCGTTCCATTCGGCCAGCGAGTGCGCATCCTCGCCGTAGCCTTCGAGCGCGTCGCGCAGCATGCGCTTGCCCGCAGTTTTGGCCCGCGCGGCCGCCAGCGCCGTCGACATTTTCTTCGATTCTCCGTCAGGTATCAGTCGCGTGGTGGCGCCATCTCACTCTGGGGGTTCCGATATGAGCGAAAATGGCCGAATTGGGCGGGAACCGGCGCGCGCGGGGGCGGGTATAATTGGCGCCTTAGAACGTTCGACCACAACCTACACACACATACACGAACGCAGCCAAACTCCCAGCGTAACCACCACGAGTAACCCAGCGGGCGCAGGAGTGTCGATTCTCACAATTCGACCTCGAGGGCCCGCGTCTGTGCTGTATTACCGAGAGAGAGAGACAGGGAGACAGATCGAGATCGACGTCGCTCACCCGATGCGGCGCACGGAGCCGGCCTCGCCATCGAAGAAGAAAAAGTTGCAGATCGGCTCGTCTTTGTTCGAGATGGCTTTGATCACTTCCTGGCCCAAAATGCCGGCGACGATCGCCGCGACTGGCGCGAGGTCCACGGCGGCAACGGCGACGAGCGCCGCGAGCTCCTCGCGCGGCAGGAAATCGGCCGCAAGCCCCTGGGCGGCAAGCTGCGTCTGCGCAAAATTTACGAAGGCATCCACGTGGGCGATACTAGGAGTGAGCTCGTCCACGCCCGTGGCGCTGCGGTAGTGTTGCAGGACTAACCACACCGGATAGACCTCTCGTTAGTCCAGTCGAACCCCAACTCAACTCGGATGGACAAGTACAATACCACGTACGTTGGCTCTTGAGATAGACGCGCGGGAGCTGAGGGCCGCGCTTGCGTGTGCTCTGGAGCGACGACCATTGGACTTGCTCCGCGTCCGCGAGCGACGGGAACGCGACCACCACGGGCTCCGCGGGCGCCGCGTTCTCGCCCACGGGCGAGCGACGGTACGTGTGGTTGCCCAGATCCGCAAAGACCACGCCCTCCAAGCCAAAGGTGCGCGCTGTGAAGAACGCGATGCCGTGCGCGTGGCACACAGTGTTGAATCGGTGCTTTGAGAGCCAATGTTCCGACAGTTAGACGCTGGGTTAGACCAGTCTATCTTGTAGTCTAACACGCACCTCGACGGCCTGCCCGACGCCCACGAGACACACGACCGTGAACTGCTTGATCTCGTCTTCAGAAAACGCGTCTAACGCGCGCGTCTCGCTCTGCACCGTCACCAGCGGATTCAGCTCGCGCACCTTGGCGAGGCACGCCTCGGCTTTCTACTCGATAGACCCGTCGTTTAGAACCCTCTCTCTATCTCCCACCCAATATGCGTAGGTCTAAAGCAGGTTCTAACCGTACGTTTAGACCGACGTCCTCGTGCGAGAAGAAAAACTGCGACGCGACGGTAGCCCCCGTGACGGTGTGGACGTCGTGGACCGTCACGCTCATGCCCGAGAGCACGAGGTTCTTGACGAGCTCCGAGCCCACGGCCGCGAGTCCGCTGACAAGCACGTGCGAGTTCTGCAGTCGCTTCTGCGCCTCGACGCCCCACAGGCGCATCTGTCGGTCGTACACCGCGGCCTCGGCGGCGCTGAAGCTCTCATCCTCAGTCATGATCGCCAGGTCAATTTTGGGTTTTTAGACCCCGCCGCAAGCGCGCGAAAAACACTCCACACACCCACTCAGAACCGGATTTAGAAGAGGGAATAGGTTACGGTTGGAAATGTGGACCACGTACAGGTTACGATCGGTTTTAGAAGAGCATTTCCTGCACGTGGCCTCGTGTTTCAAGTGCACCTGTAGTGCCTCCCACTGGCGAAGCGCCTCGTACTTGGCGTTAAAGCGCTACAGCACGCGACTCGAGCACGGCGGCCATATCGAGTTGGTACCATCAACTGCTTTGGCGGCGTCCGCTTCGTCGTGGACAGCGGCGTATCAACCACTCGCCAAGCCCATGTTGGCGCACTGGACCGGGGCGAACTGTGGATCGTCCACGCCGCGATCTCCAATCCAGTTTGGCGACGGCAACCGCGTTGCACCTTCCGAGCTCTGCATTGCAGTATTCTCACGATACAGGGAGCGAGTGTTGGCTGCTTCAACATGCCTTTCTACTATACGTGGACCACACGAAGAGCTACGAATCGGTTTAGAGAGGGATCACGGTCCTGGTTGTGGGTGCTGACGTTGACCATTCTTGTCCTAAACGGAGAACCACGCGACCATGCTCTGGACGCTGCCGTGGCTGCTGGGCGCTGCTGTGGCGCTGCTGGCGCTCATCTACGCGCTCTTCGGACCAGGTGTGGACCGCCACAACCCGCGCGCGCTCTTCCCGCTGCTCGAGATAGAGAAGAAGTTCTTGGTGGAGCACGTGGCTGGCGGCAAAGAAGAGACAGGCTTCCTCCAGAGGCCGCGGCCGCGGAGCCAGGTCGCGCGCATCTTCTACCGCTTCTGGCAGCCCAAGCATGTGGGCGAGGACGCGGCTGCTGCCAGTGCCAAGGGTGTCGTGGTCGTGCTCCACGGCATGAATTCGCACAGCGCGCGCAATAACACGTTCATGGTGGAGCTGCTGCGCAGCGGGTTCGTGATCGCGGGCATTGACCACGAAGGCTTCGGGCGCAGCGACGGCCGCCACGGGTACTTTGAGAGCATGGAAGACATCGTGGATGACGCCATTGAACTGGTCAAGCTCGCGCGTGAAAAGTACAAAGGCCGCAAAGTTTTCCTCCACGGCGGGTACGTTGGAGAGCTTGTTCCTCGACTGGTGCCCTCGATACCATCGTTTGTTTGTGTGCAGATCATTGGGCGGGCTGATGGTAATCCACGTGCTACTCAAGATCCAAAAGGGGCTCGTTGACGGCGCCGTCATCTTGTGTCCGGCTGTCCAGATCCATGAGCGGTCACGGCCTTCGCCAGCGATTGAGATGATCGGCAAGATCCTGCGCGCGATCGGCCCCAAGCTACCGCTCGCGCAGGGCAACCGTGGTAAAAACTCCTCGCCCGAAGTGGCCGCACTGATCGATGAGTTGAAGCGCTCAGACCCCATGTTCTACAACGGACGCCTGCGCATTGGCACGGGTCTGGCGATTTTAGACGCGATCGCGTTCATCCAAGACAAGGTCCAGCTGATCGACACGCCGTACCTGCTGCAGCACGGCATGGCCGACTTTGTGTGCCACATCTCCGGGTCGGAGGAGTTCCACAGCAAGACCGCGAGCACGGACAAGGAGTTTCGCTCGTATCCAAACGCCGCGCACGACCTCAGCAACGAGCCGCCGCACATCCGCGACGCCGTCGTGCGCGACTTTGTGCACTGGCTCGAGGCAAGAGCAAGTTAGCTACCAGTACAAGCGCAGATATACGGAAGAAAAAGAGTTAAAAGAACTTGCTTGTTGAGAATAAAAATATCAAGAGCTAGACCGAGGCGTTGACCTGGCCGGCGGCTTTGCCGAGGCATTTCTTGATGATCGTGCGGCCGTACGGCACGAACGACGCGCCGTACCAGAGCATGGCGCAGTATTGCGTCATCACCAGTAGCATGACGAGCGGCCCGGCCTTGGGGAAGCCGAACGCTATGATGAGCGTGAGCACCATGGCACCGAGCCAGATGCAGCAGGCCACGCGGCGCACGGGCATGCACATGACCTGCAGCTGTCGCTTGGGGCCCACAAGGAAGAGCGAGCTGCCGATGCTCGCGAGATTCCCCACTGTGTAGAAAAACCCAAACTGCTTGACGTGCTTGGGGCCGCCCCACATCATCAGCGTGGACAAAAAGCCGCACATAGCGCCGAAAACATAGCACCCGAGCGCACCGTAAAGCCGCTGGCGCTTGGTGAGTTTGCACTGCTCAGCAAAATCGTCTAGCAGCCCTTCCTCCTCCTGGTTCTTGGGCGTCGCGCCGGCCTTGTCGCTCTCCAGGTCCGTGTCCGAGCCCGCTGTGCTGGCCGTGCTGTTGGTGCGCACGGGGATGTTGAGCGACTTGGCGGCCGACTTGGCCTGCGACTGAAGCGCCTGTGAGCCGGACTGCAGCGCCTGAGAGCCCTTAAGCGTCACCTCCTTGAGCGCCACGGGAACGCTCAGCTGCGCCGCCTTCTCCTTGGCCAGCGCCGCCGTCTGCGCGGACTTGGCCTTGAACTGCTCCAGCATCTTCAGTGCGGTGTCGGGAGCTCCTGGTTATTGCAGTTCTGAACGTCTGAACGTCTATCCGCGAGAGTGAATTTTTAGACTGCACCGTTTCACCCAATCAGAGCCTCGCAGAGGTGGTATTCATGATGGAGATGCACGTGGACCACACCACGCAAAATGTGGATCGGTGCGAGCTTGGGTTGAACAGCCAGCAGCTCCAATTCCTCCGAGTAGTAATAAACGATGTCGGATTCCGAGGAGTACGAGTACGAGTATGACAGCGACGAGCAGATGGGCAGCGACGACGGCAGCGGCGGCGGCGGCTCGGCAGACGAGGCGGACGTGGAGCGCAACGCCACCAAGGAGGCGCAGATCGCGCTCGAGAACACGTTCTACGAGGCCGAAGATTTTCGCCAGCGTGGCGATCTGGGCAGCGCGCTGCAGTACTTTGAGCGCGTGGTGGCGCTGGAGAAGCAGCTGGCGACCTCGCCCGAGCAGACCAAGTGGAGCTTCCAGGCCTACGAGCACATCGTCAAGCTGTCGATGGGCGCGCAGCAGTGGGACGCGATGCTGACCAACTACCAGAGCATGCTGGCGTTCTTGCCCTACGTGACGCGCAACGAGTCGACCGACTCGATCTCGTCCATTCTCGACGTCGTGTCGTCCGCGGCGGGCGCGGAGAGCGCGGTCTACGTCACCAAGGTGAGGAAGGAGTGTGTCCCTCAGTATGAACCATAGCCACAAGGAGCTGATGGATCGAGACGCGTTGTCCATTGTATGTAGGTGTACGAGATCACACTGGACCGCTTGAAAGACCTCAACAACGACCGGCTATGGTTCAGTATGAACGTGAAGTTGGGGCGACTGTATCTGGAGATGCAGCAGTTTGCGCAGCTGCAACGGCTGCTGGACGAGCTCTACGAGTTTTGCAAGACGCCCGAGGGCGTGCCCGATGCCGCCAAGGCGACCATGCAGTTGGACGTCTACTCGCTCCATATTCAGCTGTGCGGCGCGATAAAGAACGCGCAGAAGCTGCGCGAGATCTACCCAAAGACCCTCGACCTTGACGCGGCGGTCGCGGATCCGCGCATCATGGGGTACGAGTTTTTATCAAGCAGACTGTAACCTTCGGGAAGTCTACCCTTTCATCTGATGGTTTCTCTCGTACAGGGTGATTCGAGAGGAAGGCGGCAAGATGTACCTGGAAGAGCGGCAGTGGATGCTCGCGTATAACGAGTTTTTCGAGAGTTTCCGCAACTACCAGGAGGCTGGCCAGGCGCGCGCCACGCAGTGTCTGAAGTACGTCGTGCTTGCCAACATGCTCGCGAGCTCGGACATCAACCCGTTCGACTCGCGCGAAGCGAAAGTGTACCAGGACGTGGAAGAGATCGGCGCCATGCTGCTGCTGCGCAGCGCGTACGAGACGAACGACATTAAGCAATTTGAAAAAGTGCTGAAGAACCCTAAGTACAAGCTGCTGAACGACCCGATCATGATGAAATACTTGAACCCGCTGCTGCGGAACATCCGCTGCCAGGTCATGAAGAGCTATGTGCGTCCGTACCGTGTGATGCAGATGGCGAGCGTCGCCAAGGCCGTAAATGTGACGTTTGAAGAAGCCGAGGAGATTGCAGTCTATCTCATCCAGAACGGAGAGCTGGCCGCCAAGATCGACCAGACCAAGGGGCTGCTCGTGGTGGAAGACCGGCAGCGGTGCGTACAATAGTTTGCATTCTCGTGGGGAAGTTCGTGTCTGTGATGCTGACCGTTGGTGATGATGATGATGCTAGCGCTCGTGAGTCGCAGAAGACCTTCGAAGCGATCGACCGATGGGCGCAGGCGCTCGACAAGATCCACTTGTCCATTGCGTCGCGCGTAGTGCAGCAGTCGTAATTTGCGGTCAATCGTTTATGCCGTGAACGAATATATTTCTTAAAGCGAGATCACTTGGAAAGTGAAGTGAATGGCCTAATCTTTTCAAACAGTAAACTCGGCCCCTCACAGGTGCAACGCTGTGGCCGTGACGAGCTGTGCCGGATTGGCAATGACATTGCGGCTCTGGATCAGTTTGAGCTCGCAGTTGCGTCCTCCGAGGCGAAGAGTTATCTGCAGCACGCTCTGAATCGTTGAGATCACGTTCTCCAGCACCTGCTTGAAGTCACCGGGCAGCTTGTTGAGCCACGCGAGCAGCAGCGCCGCGAAGAGGTCGCCCGTGCCGGTGTAGTAACTGTCGATCAGCGGGATGCGGATCTCGTACTGCTCGTAGGTGGGCGCAGCGCTTTTGCGCGTCGCCTTGCTGCCGATCACGACCAGCTCCGAGGCGCTGACCGAGCCATCGGCGAGCTTTTCCTGGAAACTGCTAATGACCACGACCGACGGACCGCGCGCGTGGAGCGACTTACACGCCTGGAGCGCGTCCGCGACCGTCTCGATCTTTATCTCGGTCAGCAACTCGCACTCGAACTGGTTGGGCGTGAGGACGTCGGCGATGGGCACGACGCTTGTGCGGTACAGATCGACTAGTAGGAGAGGGTCATGGTCTCAGTTAGACCAGCACGCAAGTATTCGAGAATGACTATTCAACTGATACGGTATCGTACCCAGTTCTTGCGCAACGTAAAGCCGTCCGTTGTCGCCCAGCACAGGATCGCACACGTAGAGCATTTTTCCCTTGGACTGGGCCGCGCTCAGGCGCGCGTGGACCTTGAGGACCGCCTCCAGCAGCGCCGGTGAGCCGATGTAGCCCGTGAGCAGGTGCGTGTACTTGTCGCGCAGCAGATCGTTCTGCTGCAGCCCGTCGAGCAGGTCCAGCACGTCGTCGCCCGTGAGCCGCAGGTGCTTGCCGCCGAAGCTCGGGTAACCCGTGTGGTTGGAGAAGTGGACGCTGTTGATGATGTCCACCTCCATGCCCAGCAGCTGCAGCGGGAACACCGCGCTCTTGTTGCCGACGTAGCCCTGCACCACGTGCGACTGGATGCTCAGCACGCGACCGTGGCAATCGAGCGCGGCGTCGGCGATGCTGTCCGAGGAGACCGTCGCCATGGTGGTGGGGAGCCCTTGACGATACAACTGATCTGGTCAGTCGTTCGTCTGGTCAGCACCTACTGGGAAGTTTGCATAGATCAGTACAAGAAAATCCTCTTCATTGCACTATACCAGTGTATTTGGGTTCGTTTACATGATTTCTCTGAGTTAAGAATCTATACATGCATTTTTCAACTGCCGCCACTCGAGTGGCTCGCTCTCGCAGATTCACCCACTGCGGCTCCACCGTACACGACTCAATGGCTAGCCCAATGCCCCGCATGTATTGCGATATTTGCTGAGTGAGCAAAGTCCTCAGGATCCGAGTCGGTCCACCTTCGTGATTCCTCATCGACTTTTTGGACGCTGTCAAGAGCTCCCAGTCGGTCCCAAGTGGAACGCACTTTAATTGGCACATTCGTGGCACGAATTCTTTGTCGACGGAGTGACGCGCTCGACCGCTGTGAGATTGCGGATTTTGTGCTCATCAAAATACTTTATGGCAGAACTTGGAGCACGAATCTCGATCATCCATGGAGAACATCCTTTGCAACAATAACCGAGCAAATGCCGATTCGAAGTCGCTAAACAGTACTGTTGCCCCCAGAACGCGGACGGCACTCGAACTCTCTAGGGTTTAACGTAACAACCACTCGTCGGACCAGTCCCCACCAGTCCCGACTCGAAGCCGCTTGATTTGAACGATTAACGGAGTGACGTCGCGGTCTACAATCGCAGTTTGGCCACCGGTCGATTGCTGGATTCTTTCTGGTTCCGCGCGTACTCTTGTTCCGAGTAGAACACGCGCGCGCGTCCGTGCTCCATCTCCCGTTCGTACGTATCGATAACAGGTTCCTGTAGGCCGAACGCTTGGTCGTTGCATGGCACGCGCACAGCTTGGCTCCGTCCGGCTCGACAACATGGCCACTAGGGTTCAGTCCCCAGCCGACCGCACGCACCCACACAGACGCTTGGTGTAGGCGATGAAAGGCGTGTGCTCCTCGCCTTGCTGGATTCTTCCAGACGGCGATTGCTGGATTCGTGCCTCCAGCACTGGAACTCGGTTTCGGTCAGGAACATGCACGTACCCTCTGGATCCGCGTCCAGCTCGTGCGTGTCCAACGACCGCTTCCTAGAATTCAATCAACGTCCCGTCGCAGGGGACGTGTACTGCGGCTGGGGTCCAGGACGCGCACGGCCGCTGTGTGCGTCCGTGACGACAACTGGGCGTGTGGACCACGGGCCATGGCCACTTTGGTTGAAGTGGAATGAGTGTGGCCACGCTGTCATAACAAGTGTTATATCAGTAAATCAGTACGAATACGTGTGCTGATGCGCACGGACATACTGAAAGTGACGGTTCGCATTCGAAATTGTACCACCTGGAGGGGCACACACTCGCCCAGCCGGGAATTCTGGGATGTGTGCAATCGCTGATCTTGTTGAGCTGCTCACATGGCGTGCGTCACCAAGTGCTTGATGCGAGTGTGCTGGGAAACAGAGGCTGCTGAGAAGTTTCGGCTCTGGACTGCAATCCCCCAAGAGACCCACCCTATGTGTATGATAGTTAACGCGCTGGGCATAGTTTACTATAGTGTCGCATTGGCCACACGACCAAGGCATGAAAAAGAAGTCTAGATGTGGCCCCACAGTCGTCGCCAGAGCCACACAGACCAACGGTGATCCTGTGCGTCACAAACCACAAGGTGTGGCCAACTCAGACTCACGAGCCAACGACAATGGACCCATCAACCGTTCCGGATCGGAGTATCGAGTCGCCAAAACCCCGCGAACGGATCTCCCAAAGGCGAGCCAAGCCGTCCCGTCTTTGTCGTGAGTGTGGCGAGAGTCACACTCAGACTGAGTGGTTTCCGCCACGCCAGCTGGCACGAAAAGGAGAGAATGCTATCGTACTTAACCGAGTACCTTGGTTTTTGTAAGCTCTCGAAACCGTTTTGTCAATTCGGAGAGCCAGAACAACACTGAATCCATGTGGTGGCTTCAAGGTCCTATCCGGACCCGAAAGGCAACGCGACGGCAAAGGATTGTCTCCCGTTTAGACTTGCTGACTCTGGATGGCGTCCAGGGCCGGACCTCTACTCCAGTGCACTGATAGTCCCATCACTTAGCAAAAGCTTCCAGAGAAATGAACGTGAAAATGGCGCGTCGCTGCATGATGCTGGCGCTGGGTGCGGCTCTGCTGTCGCTGCACGGAGATGGCGCACGCGCGCAGGTGATCGAGTCCGACTGTCTGGGCGACGGCGCTTCCTGCGAGCTGCCAACAGGCAAGTGCCCGACGGTCTGCTGCACGGGCGTGCCCTCGCGCACCTCTGGTAGAATCATTCACTGCCCAGACTTCCAGGTCGTCATGCGGGGTGAGTTCCAACGTTGTATTCTAGTTGTGCCAGGTCTTTTGGTCCGAGAAGAGTCGCTGACGCGTTTGAGTTTTGTATTTGCAGACCCAACTCCGTCGCTTGCGTCCGCGGACGGAAGCTCTGCGTCGGAGCCCTCGCTAATTCCTGCCATCTCGGCGACGAGTGAAGAGCCTACGCCGTCCCCAATTGATGGAGCGATTGCGAACGCTGACAACTCTACGACTCCGGACGCGAATAGCCAGAATTTCGACTCATCGATCGCCGACACACCGGCACCGGCACCAGCGCCGACGCCATCCTCCAGTGGCGACTCAGTAGACGCCTTCCAGAGCACCCAGGGACTGGCTGGTCAGCGCGGCGGCCTCGGCGGCTCGTCGGCTATCTTCGTCGCGGTTGGTGCCCTCGCCGGCTGTGTGGTACTCGTGGCTGCCGTCATGTACAAGCGCAAGACCTCTGCCAACACGCAGTCGCTTCAAGCTCCCGGGTCGTCATACGGCGGCACGGGCATGACCCCGGACAACCGCTCCCTCGACGGAATGATGGAGGGCGGCGCGCGCGGCACCAACGAGTCGATGAAGCAGCTGCCGGTGCTGTCCATGGCCGCGCGTAGTGACATGAGCGTGGCGCGTCTGTCGTCGCCGTTCGGCCAGGGCCAGGCCCGCATCAGCTCGCCTGCCAACCGCGGCGCCACCAACGAGGAGGACTACGCGTTCGATGTGGAGAACGGCTCGCGCGCCGGCAGCAGCGTGCAGGTGGCGTTCGTGGACGCGACCGCGGAAAGTGTGGAGCTTGGCTCGGACAGGAGCGGCGTCGTCGCGTTGTAGATAGGAGGAGTGGACCAAAGGGGAGTGGAGAGGCAACCGAAGTGCGAGGCTTGCTATTCCACACTCCCCGCATCGATGTATCATGGATGTCAGTGGTGTTGCTACGGGGCTGCGTTTTACCGTAAATTAACCCAAATATACCTTACCAATTTGGGCGGAAACGAATACACGCACTAAACGAACTTTACCACTCGAAAACCGAACTTAAGCTGACTCGAGAGAGAGAACCACGCAGACCTGGGTCGGCCTGGGCAGGGAGATTCGCGGCATACAAACACCGAATGAAAATGGAGCGTCGGGCGCGCGACCTCGCGGGCGACGTCGACGGCGACAGCCGCCGCAAGAAGCGTCGCGGTCGCAGCGCCAGCCCCAACGGCGCGCGGCGCTCGCGCGGCACACGGCGCGACAGGCGGCGGCCGCCGCCTCCTCCTCGCGACCGCAGCGGCTCGCTCCGGCGCAACGGTGCGTACAGTGTAGTCCACACCAAGAGACTATCGTGAGCTGGTCTAACGGAGGATCCAACTGTTGGAACGGCAGGCCGCTCACGGACTCGGTCGCGCTCGCGGCGGAAAGCCAACGGCGGCGCGCGCCACGCCAGTCGCAGTCGCAGTGCGCCGGGCGACCATCGTCGGCGTCGCAGCAGCAGGTGCGTTTGGCTGAATTATAATTTGACATTCGTAAAAAGTAATCAAATTCAACTGGCGTCCACAGAGGCGCACGGAGCAAGAACGCGCACAGTCGACGTGGGCGCCGCAGCCGCAGCCGCAGCCGCAGCTACAGCGATCGTCCGCGGCGTCGAGGCGACCGGCGCCGCCACAGCGATCGTCGTCGCGGCGGCGACCACCGTCGAGATGACTACGACCACGACCACGACTACGACCGCAATGGCGACGATCGCACTGGCGGCGGCGGCGGCGACGACAGTGGGGACAGTGACCACGACGATACGATCGGCAGCTTTGAAGGCAAGCCGGGCGACTACATCGACTCGAGATGTGAGTTGGATCGAGACCATGGATGGGGGCGGCAGCGTACTGACATAAAAACGGATTGATTGGCGCCACCAGACAAAATCATCCGCGAGGCCGGGCTCGGCACGTTTGGTCGCGTCCTCGAGTGTCTCGACAAGCAGCGCGGCATGATCGTGGCGATTAAAGTGGTCCGCAAAGTGGAAAAATACTCGGAATCGGCCAAGGTACGGATGGACAAGTCGCGCGGTGAAATCAGCCCAAAAGATCATATAAATTGATTAGTTATTGGTGGGCGTGGCTGCAGATCGAGGCCAAGATTCTGGAAGATGTGAACGACAAGGACGAGCAGAACGCGTCGCTGTGTGTCCGCATGTTCAAGTGGTGCGTCTATCCTGCTGTATCCACATATTTGCTGGATAATGTGGTGACAGTGTGTTGTGACTATTTGCTATTCAGGTTTGAGTACAAGGGCCACGTGTGCATGGTGTTTGAGCGGCTCGGGTGCTCGCTGTACGAGTACCTGAAAGCGCACGACTACCAGCCGTTCCCCTTGTACTGCGTTCGGGCCTTTGCGTGGCAGCTGCTCACGTCGCTCGAGTACATCCACTCGATCAAGCTCATCCACACAGACCTCAAACCTGAGAACATTCTGCTCGTGGACGGCGAGGAAGAGCGCATCTTGTCGACGCCCTCGTCGTCTTCCTCGTACAGCTCGCCGGGTGGGAAGCCCGTGGGCCACGCGGCCAACGGCCGACGAGTCGCCGATGCCATGGAAGAGATCGACTCGGGCCGCTTGACCTGCCGCCCACCGGCCAACTTTGCGTGCAAGCGTGAGTTTGCGGGGCGTCAGCGCTCTCTACTCCTTGGCTGCCTGAGACTAACGGATCCTCTGTTGTTTGTGTGTGTTTATTTTTTCCCTTCAGTGATCGACTTTGGCGGTGCAACCTACGACGACGAGTCCAAGAGCTCGATTATCAACACGCGCCAGTACCGTTCACCCGAGGTAATTCTAGGCCTCGGGTGGAGTTTTCCGTCGGACATTTGGTCGGCTGGGTGCATCGTCGCAGAATGCTACATCGGGGAGCTGCTCTTTGCCACAGTACGTTGTTGTCGATAGCTCATGAAATTCTAATGCATGTGCGATTGTTGACTCTGATGATTGATACCAATCAGCACGACAACCTGGAACACCTCGCCCTGATCGAGCGCTGCATCGGTCCGTTGCCACGCCACATGTCGGATCGCGTCGCGTCGCACGCATCGAAGTATTTTCGCCACGGTCGACTGGACTGGCCGGCGGCCGCTGCCAACGATGAAAGTGTGGACCACGTGCGACGCATGCGGTCTCTGAAGGATATTCTGCGCCCCGAAGACGCGGCCACGGGCCTCTTGGAGCTGCTGGAGCTCATGCTCGTGCTGGACCCCGACAACCGCATCACGGCCAAGGAGGCGCTGCGCCACCCGTTCTTTGACGGCTTCTCCATGCGCAATATTGTGAATAGCGTCGGCTCGACGTAGTAGCAGACGAGCAGTTCACGATCTTTTGTTTTGGTCCGTTAGGGAGAGAGAGAGAGACAGAGCAACTCAGCAATAGTTTCAACATATAGGTAGATAGGCTTAAAAAGCAATGGGTGCAATGAATACCACGGCCGCCAGGCTGAGGCGGCAGCTGAGTCTTCCTCACACAGTGTCCCCTTCGCGAGATCACATGAGCACCTTCGTGTCGCCACCATCCGGAGAACGTCGAGACGCGGGGCTGTAGCGCGAGCTGCGCGTGGCGCACACAGAGCTCACAAGGACTGTCGCCAGGCGAATACGGAGAGAAAAGCTGCTGCTGCGGCGGCGGCGTCGTGGGCGAAGCAAGTTTGGTCGGCTTGAGTGATGTCAGCAAGTCTTCCGTGTGGCCCGCGAGCAGCGACGTCATTGACATGCGCCGAGTCGACTTGTTGTTGTGCGAGTACTTGCTCATCTCTCGGGTGGCAGACGTCGCCTTGGACGGCAGCGACTGCTGGCTCCCGCCGAGGAGATTCAACGAAGACGCGGCATCAGACGGGTTTATGCTTGGCTCGGACTTGGTGAGGAAGTGATCACTAAGCATAGAGGAAGGGGCAGGCTGCGGCGGAGGCGGCATCGTCAGTGTGCGAGGCGCATAGGGTTGAGCCGTCGACGGCTTGGTCGGCGCCAGCCGGGTAGCGATCCCCGGTCGGATCACTAGAGGGGATGCTCGTTGCCTTTTGCTTGGCGAGAAACGCCGCCGTCATGCTCCTGCCACGCGTTGTAGTGCGGAGCGCCGTGGAGTTTTGGTAGGCCGTGTCGTTGGCCTTGGTGGAGACGACAGTGCTGGATTCGTCCACGTTCTTCTTGGTCATCTTCGAACTCTTGATCCATTCCATCAGAAAACCCAGAAGCACAAGGATCCCCAGGCACAGCACAACGATGATGGTTACCCATTCACCACTAATGGTAGCGTCGACCGGTTCATTTGTCTGAACGTCGGTCGTGTTGGTCGTCGTGGGACCGTTGCTGCTGCTGCTGCTGGCGGATGCAAGCTCTAGTCAGATCAAAACAGGGTCAGAGAGCGATTGTCTGGCCACCAACACACAAAACCATCACGTACCGCGGTACTGCATGATCACGATGGGATCACGCAAGCCGTATCCTGGCTGGGCGTTTGCAGCAGCGAATGCGCTCACAGTGACGGTCAGCGGGATGAGCAGATGCGGCGATGCCATGGCTGGCGGTTGGCTGGCTAGCGGAAGAAGGTGAATCGCCGAATGAACATCAGATAACAGATTTTACCCGTCAAAGGAAGGGAGAGGGCGAGAGGCACAGATACAGTAGCGGGGGACGAGTAGTGCTGCGCCGCGCAATCAATCCCCCGTCAATGTGTCCACTGTCGTCGCGGAGACGAGGAAGCGATACGGCGGGTAGGGTTGAAAACTCTAACTGCGAATTTCAGCCAATCCGTATCGTCAAATGGACTTCAACGTGGGCTTGGTCTGCGCCACAATCCACGGGACCACCACGAGACGCTACGGAGGACGTGTCTGTCTGAACGAAACCAATCAGCAATTTCCACAGAACGAGAGGAATTGTCCATGAAAGTCCGCGATATCAGCGGAACACACTCCTCTTCTCCCGCCTGTGTGGCGAATGGGTGGAGCCACAGACACGGATCTTTCAACTAGGAGACAGTCGTCAGTGGTAGTTAAGTTAGGCCATTTCCTGCATCAAGATCCACACAAGGTACTAGCTCTAGTACTCGGGAACCTCGTCACCGACACGTTGCTCCACAGCAATGAGTCCTGGGAGGTGACACTGTGAACTGTTCGTATCGATGTCACTCGAACGCGGGGATGGACCCATCCTACACCACAGAGCCGTACCTTGTATCTCTGAATACAAGTCCTTCCAACTTCCCCACCAAAGCCCACTGCTAATAAACAGCAAGTCAGAAAGCCACGCCAACAGGCCGACTTACCACCATGAGCGCGTCGCTGGCGGGCAAGAACGCGCCTGGCTCGCGCAACGACGAGTTCTTCGCGTGGGAGACCAAAGGCGCCGCGGCGCTCAAGGCCGCGGACGCCGGCGGCCCGTTCCAGGTGGAGCAGCTCATCCAGCGGCTGCTGCGCGCCGACCCGACGGCGCTCGCCAAGATCTACACGGTGCCCGAGGAGCAGGACACGTATCTGTGGCAGTACGAGCACCTGCGGCAGATGATGAAGGAGCTGAATATCCTGGTCGCGCGACTGGACGGCACGTGCACGCGCGAGAGCTGCGTGGTCATGAAGGCCACGGACGACTGGGTGTTTCTGTGCGCGGCGCACAAGGCGCCCAAAGAGTGCTGCGCGTTCGAGTACATTGTGCACACGATGGACAACGTCAACACGCTGCTCACCAGCAGCCGCGTGTTCCCTTCGCGTGTGTCCATCACCTCCAACGCCACGCAGTACTTCCAGTCGGTCGCGCGCCGCCTGTACCGCATTTTCTCGCACACGTACTTCCACCACCCGGAGATCTTCCGCGAGTTTGAGGACGAGACGTTTTTGTGCCACCGCTTTGTGTTTTTTTCGACGCATTTCTGCTTGATCCCCAAGAACCTACTGATCATTCCAGACATGTCATGAGGAACAACCGGTAGAGAAAACGAAAAGAAAAAAGATGTATTGTGGCAGGATTGATTCCAAAACGCTGCGCAGTTTTCTGTTATCAATGGGAAGGGGGCTATGCTACTCGCAATCGTCGGTTCTTAGGACCGACGCAGGTTGTTCAATCGCGCTTCTAGCTCGCTCATCGCTGAATCGGACGACTCGCCGCCGCCGCCGCCGGCAGCCACTGGCGCCGCGGGGGGAAGCGCGACAGGCGCAGGCGCGGCGGCCACCGCGACGGGCTGTGCGCGCCCCACGGGGGCCTCGGGCACAGCGCCGGTCAGATCGATGCCTATCTCATCCAGTACTTGGCCGACGATCTTATCCTCTTCTTCCTCATCTTGCTCGCCTTCCATGACGTCGTCAATGGTCTCGCCGATCATCTCCTGCTGCATCTCCATCTTCTCGCTCTCCTTGGTGTACTCCATCATGATCTTGTTGAGTCGCGGCAGGTTCATCGTCTTCGCCATCGACTTGAGCGCCTTGGTCGTGCCTTGGAGCGCCGAGGTCATGGCCTCGGCCGACTTGGCGGTCTAAATCATTGAAACAAAGTGTAAGTTCGACCTCTGTCCACACCTCCAGCAGTCGAACAAGACCTACCTCCATGCGCAGCGACACGGCCTGCAGCTGCGAGCGCATCGTGTAAAACTTGGTGACGTGCTGGCGCGTGCGCACGAGGTCTTTGGCCATGATCTTGACCGAGGCGATCTGGCCCTCCTTGGCCATCTTCTTGATCTCGATGATGAGCTTCTTCTCCTGGTTCTGCAGATTCATGCGTTCGCGGTCCAACTCGCGGATCGCGCGGTTGATCTCGCGCTTGTTCTCGCGCAGCTGCTCCTTGAGCGTCTTCTTCTGGCCCAGCACATTCCCCATGGTGTCGCCGCGCACTTTCGCCTTGGTGTTAGGAAGTCTCGGAGAGGAAGAACAAGTTCTGGAGTGAGCTGCTCGTTTCGTACTTAAGATGTATTCTAACTGTATATCTCGGGTCCAAACATCAGCATGGGTTGGGGTGGGGTAGGTTGGATAGATGTTGGACATGCTTCCTCGGTGTCCCATATCTCGGTTCTTGGAGGTTGGCGATGACTTCACAGCGTGGATATCAGGCGAAATATTCCACTGCTGCATCCCACCCGCTGCGATGTCCGCAGATGTCCACTGGACAGGCCAGGTGCTCGCTAAGCTGAATTGTTCAACCGATCGGCATTGACGAAGTCTACAGTAGATATGAGACCGTCATGGCTCAAGCTAGCAGGACAGGCTCGCAGGTTTCTGTCTTGGGAGTTTCCGCAAGGGCTGGATAGAGATCAATCACTCGCACGCTCCACTGAAGCCTTCACGCCGAACGGCGTTGTGGGCACTTTTTGATACAAGGAGCTGTCAGCGTGATTTTCTCGTAGTTGGACGTGTAGTTTCGTAAACCCAAGAAAGTTGTGAAGAGACTCTCTCAGTGAGAGAGTCTGTTCACGCTGAGAGTCTCTCAGCAAGGTAGACCAAACACTGTTTGGTCTCTGTGTGAATCAACATACAGCATGGTCTCACCTCAGTCTCCACCTTGCACGCAGAGTACAGTACTGTATCCTACTGGACGTTCTAGTAGTGGACGTGGACCAGTATCCGATTGCTGCTTGGATCGCTCATCAGTGCGATCGTGAGCAGCCCACGGTTCATGGGCAATCGTGGACACGATATTAATTCCATGCGCTGTTTGAACTTCTTCCACGTCCCGAAAGCTCAATGCCACTTCAAAGTGTTTTCTTTATACACGCTTGCTGAGCTGCCCAATCATGCTCCGTTCGTCTTGAAGGTCAATTGCTGGACGCTCTCCTGGATATTATTCTCGAGTCTCTACCACGGAGCCATGTGTAATATTCTAGGGACAAGGGCATTGACGCCCACGCGAGCGTGTGTGCTTCCCGCGACACTGCCATCATTGGATGATTCATCCCGCCGCCGGCAGCCCTGCCTTACTTGGCCCAAGAAAGAGGTCACGTGCCCTCGATCTTTTCGCGTCAGCAATATCCGGATACTTTGGCAGCGCTGAAGCTACACACTTGTGATAGAATAGCGACAGTGTAGCGCTTCACAGGATCAAAGATCGAACGTCAGGCACGCACGTGAGCTGCCCAGCGTCCACCATCTTTGTGCCCGCGGCGCTGTCCTGTCCTGGATTGTACACTCTTCTGTGCAAACACTTGCCTGGCAGTAATCCCCGCGATGGACCTTCAGTCTGAAGGTGCAGAGCTGCTCGCCAGTCCGCAGCTCTCCTCCCTTTTCTCTTCCTGCCCACTTCCTTCTCGTGCGTCCCCAAAGGTCCAGTGATTGCTGACGGAAGAGGTCCAGTCCTACACTTTGCTAGCCCCAGCAGCTCCAGTGGTCCTGCAGTCCGATGGGTGGACACGCCTCGGCTGGCACAGGAGGCCCCTGTGGCAGACAGGACTGCTCTCGCGCCTGCGCTCTATGGACCCCAGTGTTCTATGCGAACGTCAACGCAAGCGCGCGGTGGTCGATTGTGGTGGATGAGTGAAGAGATCGACATTTTCACCCGCATCATCAGCTGCGTGATGGATGGCGCCGCGCAGCTGCCCTCCTCCCACGCTCTGACGCGGTCCCTTCCCTCGGTCCCTCAAGGACCCCTCAGTCAGAGACGTCTATGATGGTGGGGCTTAGACAGGAGACGTCCATACCAGAGTCGCCATGGCCTCAAGAATCCACTGCTCACAGCGCCATTCGCGCCGACCGCGACATCGTGGTCACTCTCCAAGCGCAGTTGAATGGTCGTCATGGGGCTTGGACTGTGGAGGACGGGGTTGGACGCCCCGGACTTCTATGTGGTCACTTCACAAGGGATAGGTAGCGATCTGATTCAGCAGGGGTTGTAAGGATAACAGGTTGTCTAACTCTCATTAGCCAATCAGGTCATGATGTTACTTCGGACTAGGGTTGTAGGTTCCTCGAACATGTCCACCTTTCCGTTTTCGCAGTTGTCGCGTTCCATCCCAATCGGGCAAGGGGTGTTTTAAACACCACCTGCGGCAACCCACAACGCCCGTTGGTCTCCTTGACGCCAGACGAGAGATCGAACAACGAAACCTACTGCGTCATGGCCGCACCGTCGTCGGGCCCTGCCGATGCGAGCGGCGTGCGCGTGGACGCGCTCTCCTTCTGCCGCCTCGAATGCGACCACAGCGAACTCTTCCTCTCCGAGTACAAGCGTAGTAATCGCACCAAGGGTCTAAAAATCCTACGGTACGCCAACGTTTTCTGTTCCGCACTCGCAAACCATCCACCAGAAAAAAAAGTTGTCCCGCGGACTAACCTCGGTCTATCTTGACAACGCCATAGCTGCTTCCCACACTGCTGTCCGAACCACATCGAGCGGAGTTACTGCGGATCCTCTCTCCATGTGATCGTCCAGACCGACAGCTCCTCCGCTCCTCCGCCGAGTCTACCCGGCGGAGCGGCCGGAGGAGGAGGAGGAGGAGGTGGAGGGGTCTCCAGCGGAGCCAGCGGAGGCGGAGCTCCATCTACAATCCGCGCCAAGCTCGCCGACAGCGTCTTCCTCTTTGCCCGCTTCGAGTGCTCCACCGACGAGGGGCTGCGCGTGGGGGACACGCTGCCGTCGACCACGGTCGTGCGCGACACGCAGAGTGAGGAGAACCCGGAAGGCCGCTGGATCCCCGGCATCAAGGAGCGCGCGTCGGCGCTCTCGTCCGCCATGAAGCGCGTGGCGACGGCCATCTCGGAGCACACGCTCGTCTACCAGCTCAACGGCAAAGTGTATTCGCGCTGGTACTACGACTGGGAGAGCGGCGCCAACAAGGCCCAGCGGCTCATGCGCCACGTGCTCAAGGCCTACGTGTTCGAGCGCTGCGCCTCGGAGGACCGCAGCTCGCCCTACGCGCTGCGCGTGATCGGCATCGTCTCCTCACCCGAATTTACGGTCATCTCGTACCGCCGCGCGCCCAGCGAAGGGCTTCCCGCCGCGGGAGCCGCCACGGGCAAGGCCGACGCGTCGCCGCGCGAGCCGTCGCCGTCCATGGGCATCGGAAGAGGAGCAGGCGCCGCTGGAGCGAGTGCTGGCAGCAGCGGCCGCTCGACGCCCGAGCTTGAGCGGCCAACGTACGACGGTAACAAACGCGCCCACGCAGTGGCCGAGGAGGCCGCCGACTCGGACAGCAAGCGGCGCCGCCGTGTGGGTGGAGCTCCTGCGGCTGTGGCGCCGCTTGCGTCCCTGATCACGCTTCGCACGGCATCGCCTCACGAGCTCTTTGAAGACCGCGTGCTGTGGGAGCACGCCAACGTCCACTTGGTCACGGTCTCGAAGAACCTCGCGCTGGTGTACTACTTCCTCAAGTGGACGCCGCTGGACTACTACGCCACGTTCGTGGACGAGCTCGTCCACCAGCTCAACCACAAGGTGCTCGAGCCGCTCGTGGCCGGGCCCGATGGCCAGCGGCTCGAGAAGCTCAACTCGTTTGCGCGCGTGCTGCTCGAGCACGCGCAGACCCAGCCAACCAGCCGCCACCGCGGGATCGCGCCGCCCGTGCTCTCGCGCGAGCTGGAGGTGGTGCTGCGCTGCATGGCGCAGGCCGCCATGTGGTTCTTTTCCGAGGAGACGCGCGCCTGGACGCGCGAGTTTGTCCAGCGCCACGCGTCCGCGTTGACCGACAAGACGCAACTGCGCCACGCGTTCCTGCAGTGGATCGTCGAGGCCGAGGCGCAGCTGAACCGCTTTGTGTTTGCGCAGAGCCCGCTGCAGACGCTAGCGAACGCCGCCGAGGAGATCATCGCCGCGGTCTACACGCACGAACTGTTCCACCCGAAGCGGCCGATGGTGCGCCAGATCCTGGGCGAGCACGGCTTTCTCGGCTGGCGCGCGTTCGTGGCGCAGATGCGCGACTCGTTCATCGCGTTCTCCTCGGCGTCCAAGCGCAGCAGCCAGCGAGGGCCTCGTGGCACCACCCCCTTCTCCTCCTCCTTCTCCTCGGTCCCCTCCTCTTCCTCGGCGCTGCCTCGTCCTCCGCTCCTCCCAGTGCCGTTAAACCCCGTGGAGCGCGCATGGAACGGCGACTGGGTCCTGGACGTCGAAGAAACCTCGTGGAAGCCCCAGGACGCGGCGCACCCGGACGGCGTCTCGCTCGTGGCTGTGCTGGACCTCATGACCCAGCTCTCGCGCGTGCACGTGGCGCTCCAGCTAGACAAGCGCCTGCTCTGCGTGGCGTCGCGCGCGGCGTTCGCGACCGCCGGCCTGGAGGCGATGCAGCTCGTGCTGGACGGCAAGAGCCGCGTGTTCCGCTTCTCGCCGCACGGCTGGTCTACTGCCATGGGTGAGGGCGCCGACGGCGACTACATCGGCTCGACGCGTTTTGAGACGCCCGACCGACTGATCGCGTACTTGGAAACGTTTCGCTGGTCGCGTCTACCGGGCGCGCGCTCGTACCACGTGCGCATGCGGATCGAGTGCTGGAAGCAGCAGCGGCTGTTTGTGAACGGCGAGGTGCTCGAGACCATCTCCAATGCCAGCTTCCCGCACGAAGACCTGCAGTTTATGCCCGAGCGCACGATCGGCGCCAAGATGAAGTTGGTCAACCGCGTGTTTGTGCGGCAGCCCGGGCCAGCGGCGGCGGCGCTGCCCCTGCTGACGAACGCTGGGGTCCCCAGTGGACAACACCCCGGCGGACCTCAGGCGTCACCAACCGCGTGGCGCCGACTGAGCGGATTTCGGCTCGTGTACTCGCGCACGCGGCGATGAACACACTCGGTGTTCGAGGTAGTGAGTACCCAGGTAGATGGTGATAGCAATACAGTAGTAGCAGTAGCAGAAGCAGTAGTAAGGTAGCAGAAAATAGGTAGACAGCAGTAGACACATCGGTAGCACATGAACAATATATTTAAGTTCTCTATTGGAGGAAAAGCGTCGAGCGTTAGTGGCCATCTTCGTCGTCGGCTCGGCGCTGCTTCTTGGCGTTTTTCTTGCTTTTCTTGGCGTCCACCGACCCACGCAGCGCGCCCATGATGGCCGCGATGTCCTCGGTGGTCTCCTCCTTCTCGGCCTTGCGCTTGCTCTTGCTCTTCTTGTCCTTGTGCTTCTTCTCCACCTCCTTTTGGTGCTTCTTGTCTTTGCTCTTCTTGGACTTTTTCGTCGTCTGACCGCCAGCGTTCTCGTCACCGTCGTTGTTGTTGTCGCCGACCACGTCTTTGAACATGTCGGCGATCTTGTCCTTTTTCTCGTACTGCGCCGCCCACTTCTCGCGGTTGTTGCGGAACTCGTACAAGTTGACCGTGTTCATCACGAGCTGCGCAAAGTGGCTGCCGCTCAACTTGCCCTCCACAGCCAGCAGCTCCTCAGCCACGACGGCCTTGTCTTTCAGGCCCAGCCGCTCGTAGCACTTGATGACCGAAAAAGCGCCAAGGCGGTCCAGCGCGAGCTCGCCAAAGCGGCCCACAAACTTGGAGAATAGCTCCTCGCGCACCCACGCGCGCTCGGCGTCCTCGCTCTCCCAGATCGGCTCGATCACGCAGCGGCTGCCCGTCGAGTCGGTGGCCAGCGCGGTCAGCTGCGCCGTGTTGAGGTTGAGGATGCCTCGATACAGATTCTCCATGTAGTCGCTGTACTCGAAGGCGATGAACTCGGCGACGATCTTGGCGCCCATCACGTTGAGATGGATCTTGCTGCCTCCGCCCGTGGACAGCTGCAGCGACAGCAGCGCCGGCACCACGTCCTTCTGCGCGGCCTCCGGCTTCTTGCTCTCCTGCTTCTTCACCGCGTCCATCACGGCCGAGTAGATCTCGCGCTGGTGGAGATCCACGCGCCGACACATCTCGACCAGCCGCCACACGACGCCGGCGCGCCCCTTGGTCAGCAGCGTCCAGAGCGCGCCGTCCAGCTCGCGCAGCACGTCGCTAGCCAGCTCCACGGTCGCAATGCGCTGGATCGCGTTCTGGACCACGTAGTTGGCAATGCTGTGCTGCGCCAACTCGAGCAGGCGACCGGCGAGGCAGCGCCGGAAGATGGCCGCAAAAAAGTCGTCGCCCACGCAGCCAAACAGCGCCTCCAAAAAGTGGCTCGTCACGGCGTCGCCCGCGTACTGGAAGAACGCGTCGGCGCTCGCCCGCTCGTCGCCCCATTGGAGCACGTGCTGCGCGAGCTTGTGCTTGGCCTTGGGCGGCGCGAGCTTGAGCGCCGCGGCCAGCAGCGGGCCCGAGTTGGCGTCGAACATGAGCATGCTCATCTGCGCGGCCGGCGCGGCGCGGAACTTGCGCAGAAACTGCTGGTACAGCGCCTCAAACGTGGCCGGCACGTCGTAGCTGCTGGCGAGCGTCCCGTCTCTGCCCACCGGCGGCTCGCCGAATGTGACCACGCGGTGCTTGCCCTTCTTGCCGCGCTTCTCGGCCACGAGCGGCCGGCCGGCCAGCACCGCCAGCACGGAGCGCAGCACATGGCTGGCGCTCACGTCGTTCATAAGCGACAGCCACTCGCTCTCGACCTCGTTGACCATGTTGACCACCAGCTCACTCATGGTCGGCGTGCCGGCGAGCCGCGCGTCGTGGTCGTCGTGGTCGTGGTCGTGGTTGTCCGTAGCCTCCTCGTCGTGGGTCGACTCGCCGCCGCCGCGCAGTTCGCTCTGCACGACCGCACTCGCCCGCGAGAGAACATGCTGCAGCACGTGGGACGAGTAGCGGTTCGTCCACAGGTGGCTGTAGTAGCCTTCCATCTTGTGGAGCACAAAGCGTAGCTGCCCGTCGCCCATGCGCGGCAGCAGCAGCTCCAGTAGCTCGCCGGCGTGGCGGTCGGAGGCGGCACTAGCCGCGCGCGGAGCAATCTCCTCTAGAACATTCCACAAAAGCAGTTCCACGTCCTCGGCCGAGAGTTCGTCGCCGCTCTGGACCAGCGTTTCCGCCACCTCTTTGAGATACGAGAGCGTGTCGGGCTCTAGGCGCCGCGGCCGCACGCGTCTAGACGAGACACAACGAAACAACAAAGTTAGACCCGCCCCCCAGTGTTTTCGGTGGCGGCGGAGAGACTAACTGGGGGAACACATACTCGCCGCGCTGCTGCTGAGGGGTATCGGCTGGGTCGGCCTCCATCTTGTTGGTGTCGTGTTAGTGGAACCGAAATTGATGATTGGCGCCGGCAATTTTGTGGCGAAACGCAGAGTGATGGACAACTGCAAATTGTGGACAAATGTGTGGTACACATGAACTCAGTTTCAAAACGTGTAAATATCCTCAAAAGGTCGAAGTGCACTGTAAAGCCTGTTTTACAACCCCATCCCTCGATTTGAAACTCTCATTCCAGGTGCACCTGGGGTAGAACGTACAACCCCATCCCTCAAATAGAGCCCACCTTTAAATAACGGGTTCTGCCAAATAAATATCCTTGTCCTAATACAATACCCTCGTTAAATTCCTTTTGTGTATTTTTACCGTTTTTGGCTTGATATTTCTCTTAGAAGCAGTCGCAGTCGGTAATTCCCTTCTTCTCAATTAGAACCTCCCCTCAAATAAACCCCACGTTTGGGTGGGGTTATAGTGATAAATAACCCCAGTGGGGTTGTAAAACAGGTTTTACAATACTTACTGTATTACGGTCGGCCTATTTTTGCTGCAGCTATCCGTGCGTAGGGCTTATCACTCTGGAGGTGCGATCGCGCGTGACAATGATACAGTGTGCCAGATACTAGTAGACGAGAAGGTCGTCCATTTCTAGGCATAGCCGTCAGATCGTGGTCGAAAATTCGCTCTACTGTCCGTGGTGGCACTTCGTAGTGTACTGGTGTTGAGAGCATTGTTTGCGGTCGTCCTCGCCAGTTGCTGACATTCGGAGGTGCTCACACGCATGAGAGACTGGCGAAGACGATGCGACCACGCAGGCAGTATTACTACTGTACCAGCAGCAGCGCTCGCGGGCCAAAGGAGGAGATCTTACCGAATTGGCAGATGACAGCGTGCAGAATCAAAATATTGATGTGTATTGTATGAAAAAAATGGGACTGGAAACTGTAGACAAATCGGGTTACGCCAGGCGGTTACACGAGACATCCTCACTCCAACATGCCGAGCTTACGGCCTCTTTACACGCGCTTGGTGGCCTTGCAGCCAGCAGGCTTGACCGTGCCAGCACCAGCCGCCGGCGCCGCGGTCGTGGCCGCCGGCTTGGGGCTCGCAGCAGGGGTGGTGGCGTCATCATCGTCGTCGTCGGCCTTGCTGTCGCTCAGGCCGACCTTGTCCACAGTGATGCCGTTGAAGAGCAGCTTGTCCTGGACGCCGGCGACCATGGCCGGGTTGGCCGTCTCCGAGTAGAGAAGCATGCCGAAGTGAAGCTCGTAGTCGGCCGGGATCTTGTCGGTGGCCAGCGCCTTCTTGGTGGTGAAGACTTCCTTGAGCTCGTTGTCGCCCTCGCTGGCGTAGAATGTGATGAGGCCGGTGCTCTGGACGGCGATGCCCACGTTCATCCACGTCTTGTACTTGAACTCGGTCTCGTACTGGAGCGTCCAGCTGTCCGCGAGGAACTGGAGCTTGGGCGGCGACACCTTGAAGTCGATGTACACGTCCCAGACGTGCGACTCCGGGAAGAACGCCTGCCACTGGTACTTGTTCTGGATCACGTCGTCCGCGCGGATGCTCGTGCGGAAGAACGTGGTGCCCGTGGGGTTGCCGGCGATCATCTGCACGATCTCTGTGCGACGGAAGTTGTACATCTCCTTGAAGATGGCCTTGTCGTCCACGGCGACCGACATGACGCCGGTGTCGCCGTTGTACGCCGGCGAGCGGCCCTTCGGGGAGAGCTTCACGTAGTCAGCCGGGTCGCCCGTAGCGTTGTTGGGGCGCATCTTGAGGATGTGGAGCATGTAGGTCTTGTCCAAGTTGTCCATCGTGAGCCCCTGAAAGCGGCCGTCGAACGGCAGCGGCTTGTTGGTCTGCTGCGCGGACGTGGACGAGATCGCCAGCATAGCCGTAGTGGCGACCGACGCGAGAGTGGTGAAGAAGCGCATCGTGGAGGTGGTGGAGAGGGAGAAGCTGAGTGTGTCCGTCGGAGGAGGCAAGTTCCAGAATGAGTGAGCAAGGCTGTCAACGCGAAGGGGTCCGAAGTCGCGTCCTTACGGTGCGTGCTGGGTGGGGAAGGCCTCGTCCAGGCGTGAGCACACTCCAACGCTCACCCACACAAACGACCAGGTTTGCAGGGTTTAGTCAGTGCAGGCTGTGCACTGGCTCGGAATCAAATGGGCAATCCATGACGAATTTCGCACCCATCAAATTCCACACGATTTATGTATTGGGGACGACTTTGGTGCCGTCCAGTACTTCGAAGCAGTTGGACCGGCGGCGAGCGCGCTAGAGGCGCTTTGGCCCAGCTGGTCCATAATGGACTCTGGAATATAATACAGTAATATACAGTCTCCGTGTGCCGTCTGTGCAAAGATCTCGTCGCATTTGATGGCCGCCACGATGCGACGAACACACATGTCCGATCTGGTCTTCGAGCTACCTGTTCATTTTGACGGTTTAAGTATCGAATGGTAATGTCCGTTGCGGTCTGTCACCGGGAGAGTGGACTGAACATTATGGCAATGCAGGGAGAGTTCACCTCACACCACATGGAACTGCGGAAGCTGGTCTTCAAACATGAAGACAGTCAAGCCCACAGAGAATTCTGGGAGAGGTGAGCTGAGCACGATGTTTACCAGTGGCTATCCCGCCAGCTTCTGGTCGCAATCAAACTGGAGCTGGAGTCGATCAGAGAACTCAATTCATTCACACTCAACGCGGTGTTGAGTTCAAGATCGTTCAATTCTACAGTGCTATGTTAGATGGATTCTGTTCGGAATTTCTTAACTCCACGTAGATAATTTGGCTCTTCACCAGCTGTAAATCCAAAAACTCGTGCGGAAACAAGCCATGAGCTTGGGGAGAACATGCCACGTTCTCTCAAATCAGGGATTAATTGAGAGAACCAGTGCGATTTGAGGTGAAAATTGACGAAGACACTCGGAACAGTGTGCTGCTTGACGGTGTGAAACGGTCAAACTTATCCACAGCTGCAACTGGGTTAATACGTCTCGATTGGATTCGACGAGACTACAGTACTGTACAGTAATGTACACCGACTCGGACGTTTGAGCCTCTCCGAATCTCTCAGTGAGCCACTGTGTGTGGGGATAAAAGATTACTCTATGCTCTTTGCTTCTCATTCTCCGACCTCTCGCTTTCCTGGATTCCTGGGTCATTCAAGAGATGAGCGCGAATCCTCGCGTCGTCGGCACTTCGGCGACCGACTCCATCCACGGGCGAGGTTGAGCGCGCGAGTCCCTTTGTGTTTTCGTGACGCGCGATTCACTACAGTACTGGTACTGGTGTGGTGAGCGCGTTTTGGTCTCCTGCGGCTCATGGAATCTTGTGCTTGACGGATTCTTGTGAGTGAACATTCCATTTTGATGAGATACCATTGACACTGACGCAAAATTCTCGTGTTGTTACCCACCAAGCGACCCTTCCAGCCTGAAGATCTGGCCAGTGAAACGAGTGCTCCCCCCTCGATTCGAAGCCTCCGAATCGATGCTTGATCTAGTCGCACTGTACAGTAAGTCAGCCGTGCTGCTCACTTTCTTCGACGTGCCCTGTACTGAGTTGTGCCGCTGCCAGTTCTGGGTACCGGATAGTCGAATGCTTGGGTGCCCACAACTGTTGTGGGCACCGCACCATTGCGCTTGTTGTCACAACACGCGCAATGGATGAAAATGTAGAGGGCCATCACGGAAGACGGACTATGTTTCCCGTTAGTTGGCCTAGAGCCAAGACGTCTACATAGTAGACGACCTATCTGGGAAGCGTGGCCCGTCTTCCACGGAGGCTCTCTATAATGCAGGCTACCACATGGTGCTGACGGAGGGCCCCAGCCTGGACCAGCGTCAGACACCTCCGCTCCAATGCTCAGTCCCCTGGCTCAATATCCGCGACTATTCAGTTTCCTGTACAGTGGAGGGGGAGTCCGCCTCTTGTACCCGACCATGCACTGACTTGGGCGAGACGGAGTAAAAACCACGAAGCAGACACGGTGGATTAGAGTCGAGGTGACCAGGGAATTTCCTTCTTCTCGCGTCGGTGCGATTGTGACTCGCAAATCTCAGAACTCAGTCGCTTTTGGCTGGTAGGTTTTGGCTGGTCGTCGCTTGTGACAAGGGCCTTGTCGCCACTCTCTAGTCTTGGAAGGATCTCCCACATTTGGACCCTAGCATCTGCGTTGCTTCAACGTCATTCTGGTTGTACAAAGCGAGACGGAGATTCCTTTCGGATGCTGTTCATGGATCGAGTCGTGGTGGTGAAGTTCATAGAATACTTCAATAATATTTAGAAATTCTGACTTGGGGTGCAGAGAAGAGAAACAACGAGAGAAGCAAAAAAGTAAAAACCTTGCGGAGGGAACCGGAGACGTTCACACACGCGACGCGGATGACGCTCGCCACGCGGCAGGCGGCACGAGCCCGCATCAATACTCCCACCTCCTACACTCACGAGGTCGGGTGCAGGCGTTCTTCCTCGCGGCAGACACTTGAACTAACCGCCGTGGTCGTGGTTGTGGTTGTGGTCGAACTAGTGGCCGCAGCTGTGGCACTAGGAGCGCGCGTGGCCCGTGGCCGCACCCGCGCGGCCGTGCCGTGTGGTCTAGGTGTCGTCTCACTCGCCGTGTGGACGGGGCTGATGTTGTGGTCGACGGGGAAGCCACGCGTAACCCGCGGGATGAGTGGCGGCGGCCGCAGCCGCAGGGGCAGAGGCGGGTCGTTCGCGGCCGCGTCGAACTCGGCCTCTAGCGAGCGAAACACGCGAGATTGCGGCGGCTGCATCATCATGAGCAGGGAGGCGGGCGACGGCGCCGGCGACGCGTCGCCCGAGCGCGAGCTTCCGTCGGACGAGAGCCGCGGCAGACGCACGATGGGCACACGCGCCGGAGAGATGAGCAGCGGTACGGTGGGCGAGGTCGAGTCGCCGCGCGGGATGGACGGGTACGTGGCGGCGGCCAGCAAGCGGCGCCTCTTCTTAGCCTTGCGCGGCGGCTGTGGCGGGTTCCGGCGGTCGAGCATGCGGTCCGAGGGCGGCGGCGTGATCTGGCTCCGACGCGTGGCGCTCTCGTGGCCGGCGACCACACGCGGTGCGTCGATGCGTAGCCGCATCTCGGCCACACGTTGGCGGTATGCGGACGACTGCGTGCGGTCGCCATTCGGCCGCGGCGACGGTGTGGACGTGGCCTTCGGTGTGGACGGTGTGGCTGGAGCGGCCGCTGTCTTTGGTGTGGACGGTATGGCTAGTGCGGCAGCGTGCGCAGCCGAAGCCGTCGGTGTGGATGGAGCCGCCATGGTCGGTCGACCGGGGGCCCGCAGCGGCGTCGTAGTGGTCGTGGGCGTCGTCGCGGTCGTTGGTGTGGACGGCGGGGTCGCAAGTCGAGTCGTGGCTTCTGTTGTGGATGTGAGTCGTAGTCGTGGAGGTGTCGCGATGTCAGCGGTGGACGTAGTGACGGGAACTGACGCGGGTGGCGGGGTCCGCGGCGCGTCCACTGCGACGTTGACATCCACCGACTCGACCACGATGGTCTCTGGCTCGTCCTCTGTTCTCCGCCGCCTCTTGCGTCTCCGCTCCTCTCGCGCATCCGTCTTCGGCTCGAGTCCGCTCACCTCCGCTTCCTCCGGCGTCGGCGATGGCGGCCGTGTCGTCCGCCGGCGCTTGGCGGCGCTGCCGCGTGGAACCGAGTCGCCGTCCACATCACGCGCTCGCTTCAGCACGACGATACACTCGCTGTCGACGCGAAGGGGCATCCTCCCCTCCTCCTCTAAGTCGTCCCCTCCGCTCGGTGTTGGCGTGGGAGTCCGCCGCTGCGTCGGTGTGGCGAGCGACATCCTTTCGGCTTGATAGACTTTCGACTTGAATGTTGAGCCGCCAGCTGCAAGAAAACTGTCAGTCAAGCGAGGGCGGATTCCCAGGAAAGAACTGGGAAAAGCTCAAGCCCGCCCGGTGGGGGCCAGTTCCGGCAAGATGAGAGGCTCTCACCCACCCACCCACCCGCCCACCCGCGCCAGTCTAAACCCGTTGCACAAAATTGCGCTTTTTTTGAAAGTGGTGATGGGCGAGAGCCGAACTTGGGTTTTTGGGTCTTTTGGCGCGCGTCGCAGATCTGATCCAAGTTGGATCTGAAGGACCATCCACCACGGGCACCGAAACAGCGAATGGCAGTACAACATCATTGAAATCAGGCAGGAAAGCCAGGGCTTTTGTAGACCCAAAACACTATAATAATAGTCGATATCAGATCGTTCCAGCTCCAGACATAGAGCTCACTTTTGTTGTTTACGGCACGCAAGATGCATTATCCATGCGGAGGCCACTCGCATGGCCCCCAGCGACCTTGTCGTTCTTTGCAACCGACAAGCGGTTGACGTCACCCCAACACCAACTTCTACGCAAACTGCGCGAAGAAGCTCCACGACGCGTCCGGCGCCCAGTTCGACTGGCCCCTGTCCGCCGGCTCGGCCACGTGGCCGCCGCTGTGCGCGATGTACACGACTGGGCGGCCGCTCGCGCAGCCTTGGTACACCGTCTTGATGTGCGTGCCGGAGCCGCTCGCGGGCTCGCGCGCGCTCTGCGGCGCGCAGCCGTTGGCGCGCACGAACGTGTCGCGTAGTTGGCGTCCCAGCGAGATGGGCAGCACGTTGTCAGCAGTGCCGTGGATCACTTGGTAGGCGACGGGCTTGGTGCCGCCCGCGCAGCCGCTCAAGTTGGCGCCCGAGAGTATGGACACGCCGCGGAACGCGTCCGGACGCGCGCACGCGACCGCGTGGCTCATGGCGCCGCCGTAGCTGAAGCCCGTGGCAAAGCGCAGGTTCTGGTCCACGCAGAGCGCGTTGTCCAGCGTCTGCACGATCGCGTCCACGAGCGAGAGGTCCTCGCCGCCGGCGTTGGCCCAGCCGGCGTTGAGACCCTGCGGAGACACGAAGATAGTCGACTCCTTGGCGAGCGCCTGCAGGCCGTACCAGCCGCCGGCGTTGTTGGCTGCGTCGTACATGGAACCGCCGCGCCAGTGGAACGTGAAGATGAGGCGGTAGGCGCGGTTCGGGTCGTAGTTCTGCGGGACGCGCACCATGTACTCGCGCTGCTTGCCGTTGACCGTGACACGGTAGGTGCCCGTCTGGAGCCTGGCGCCTTTGCCGCAGCCTGGCGACTTCTTGACGGCGTGGACCACGTCGCTGCAGACGGTGACAAGCAACGCAACAGCGAACGTTGAGAGAAGCGAGAGAACCTTCATGGCTGGGAGGGGAGAGAGGGGGCGGTGGGGCCGGCGCGAGGGGGGGAGGAGGCAGATTCGCATGTGAGCTCTCGTTTTCTGCCTCCCTCAGTTGCTGCAGTCTCCAAGTCCAAAGAGGAAAGCCGTGCGGGGTGTCTGCACGATTGCATGGAATGAATCCGGGAACGGATCTGCAACTAGCACTGAAGCTGCAATCTGGTTCTAAACGATCCTAGCAAGTTGTCTAGGAAAGCTGGGGAAGAGCGAAAGACCTGTGCCACAAGTCTGGACAACGGCCTGGTCTGGTCCGACGAGGAGTGTTGCCTCATTCGTGAAAATTTCAACCGTTGGTAGCAGGTATGACGATGTTGAAGCTACTGACGATGAGCTTGGCACCTTCTACGGGTGAGTGTACAAAGCAGAGTCAAGTTTTGATCTGTGGAGTGCTTCAACTTCAACAGCAAACTATGATAATCACGGCCACACTGTCTTCCTCGCGACGGCAAAGTCGGATGGCGATTTCGCATTCCAGTGAACAGATCTGCAGACCAGTTCCTGCGATTGTAGTTCACTGTATGTGTGGCAACGATCTCGTTGAGGTGGTTGGTTAAGCAGTGCAGTACAGTACAGTACCCGATGAAAATTTACGTGTGAAGCCATTTCGGAGCATCGCAAACCGCACGCATTTTTTGGTACGTGCCCTTGTGTCTTTAGAGTGTGATGGGCAGCGCTGCAGATCTCTGGCGTGATCAACTAACTCTCTGCTTTCTCCCAGCGTCCGCTCCTTGAAGAAACCACATCACGCATCCGTTTGCCCTTCGCAAATCGTGAGGAACCAACCCATCTAGGATGCAAGTCAGTGAACCGACTTTGGCGCCCCGCTTGCGCAAATCCAACGGTAGAATGCTGTCCGTCGAGCGTGCTTCGCCCCTCCCATGGCTGTCGGGTTGAATTTAACTCCCAATTGGCTCGGCTGCGGTTGCCATACTCCATGTTGTCGTAGGACTACCTCGTACATTGTATTGTAAGTATTTTTCGCCCTTACTCTCGCTGACACTGAACAACACTGGCTTTGGACGAGCACTTGTGATCCACTTTCTTGGGAGCTTGGTTCAACCGAGAGTGCCATTTTCCGCCACTACCCGCGTGAGCACACCAAGCGCTGACGCATCTTGTTCGCCCGTCATCCCTCGCAGCAGCGTTGAGTACATCGACGCTACGTCGTCCGCAAATGCACTGTAGGCTGGTTCGGCCAGACTCAAGCCTGGAACGTGGCCAATGATTTGCCGTACAATCCTCTGGTAGAGCTCTTGGATTTTGTTCTTGTCGCTCTCAAGCTGGCTGGCAGTGGTCGCGGCGTCTGCTAAAACCGCTGCAATCGGATACGCCGGCGCGTCAACAAACTCGTCTCCCCTCGCGTCAGATCGGCTTTGAGTTCGCCGCTGTACTCCCATTCGCCGTCCAGTCCTGCATACGTAGGCATAGCGGTGGTGCGAGGATCCATCGAACCGATGTACACCTCTCGTCCACCAATCGTCTTGCTTGTTGACTTGATCGGCGTCAAAAAGCGCAAGATACTGGCGGTGGCACATACATAAACGCGCTCGCTCGATGCGCCGGGTCCCGCGTAACGTTGGCGCGGATCGTGCCGAAGAGACACGCGTGGATATGCATCCACGCGTTCTGCGTGACCGACAGATTCACGAGTCCAAAGTGCGCATGGCTGCTGCGCCGCGTCCACTCGTCGTACACTCCCACGGCGACGTCGTGCGCCACACCTTCACCCACAAGAGACGGCAGGATGTCGCAGTAGAAGAGTCCGTCACGGTACGCGAGCACCTCTGGAAGAGCCCGCGCTTCGTTGTTCGTCTTGAATCGTGACAGCGACAGCACGTACACAAGCGCCGAGCTCGTGGCATTCGCGATCCGTAGCTTGAGCTTCTGGTCTAGCAGCAGCTCTGCGTTTGACGTGCGGATAACAACACCGGGAATTGTACAAAACAAATCGGACTCCAGCACAGCGCCTTCGTCCTGGATGGCTAGCACTTTGGACGGCCACGGCTCGGCAAGTGGCACGAGCGCGTCTGTGGGGCGGTGGGAGGTGAGCCGGTCGACCATCGTGTTGTGGAAATGGACGTGGGTGTCCAAATACGCGACGAACGCCGTCCACGCGTCGTCTCGCGGCCGCTCGGGCCACTGTGCATCCAGCACGCACGCACGAATCTTCTCGCCGTTGGACGGCACGTTGTCCGTGTTGAGAATGGAAATCGTGTTGGCTACGTAACAGTAAAAGCACCAGTTGAACTACATGCGTTTAGATCAGATCGGCGCCATCCACAACGGTAGATTTGGTACCTGGGATCCATTTGTGGCACGCGCACAGAAACTGCGCGAGGTCGCGCATGGCCGCGCTGTCGGCCACGAAGCCCGCATCCGTCACGCCGAGTCCGACATAGCGCAACGTGGGCAGCGAGGTCGGCAGCGTGAAAAAAGCGCGGCGGTCAGCGTCTCGGCCGAGCGAGCCGACGCCGCGCAGCCGGATCGTCTCTGTCTCAACGCGCCCGTCCGTGTGGATGGTGTCAACCTCGTAGCGGCCGTCGGCGGCGGCGCAGGCGTCCGCGAAGCCAACGCCGCGCGGCTGGAACAAGACCACGGCACTGCCAACGCGCTGGAGCGCAGGCATAGCACGGCGCGCTGTGTGGGCGGAGACGAGGAGGCGAAGTCAGTGGGCGTTGGCGCAAATGGGCAGAGAGGGCGAGAGGTTCATTTCAACTTCAATACACACAAGGAAGCGGCCGTTGCCGATGCAGACGGCGGTAGGTGGATGGTCTTGCATGTGCGGATGCAAAAGAAAGGGAATTCCCTAAATACTGCCGTTTTTTAGGACCCATTTTCTGAGTCAAGTGTACCAAAAAGGGCTGTTTTGGGGAGGTATCCGGGATAAATAAAATCGAGCGTTGATTCTTCACACGAGAGCACGGCATGTTCGTGTAAGGTTAGATCTTGCGATCCGAGAACACTATCTCGCATGAACGTAGCCGCAATGTGTGGGGAGTGGAGTGCATCCGCGCGAGGGTTCCGAGTGTGGAGTGTTATTGCTCCTAAAACATGTTTCCACGGGTCGGGGTACCATGTACGGACAACTGTCACGATACCTACATGACGATATGGGATCGTAGAGGGTGTGTAATTTTCAATAGAAGCTAATATCATAGAATATTAACTTGAACCCATCACCATGAAGTGTTTAAAGGAAGCGCAGTCAATCGGGAGGGTTTAGGGTTTAAGGTTTAGGGTTTAGGGTTGTCCACGAACGAAGGCGAAGCCGGAGTGAGTGCAAACGCGAGGCAGAGCGGAGCGATGCCGAGCGATTTGGGTCGTGAGGCTTAACGCGACAAAAACAGGTTGTATTTGTGTTGTCCAAAGGGTCGGGAGGATGGCCTCTCCGGTGGTCCTTTCGCTTGGGCTTCTTCAGTGGACGGCAAATTGAGAAGTGAGTGTCTAGCGGAGGCTGGTTCTGCTACTACTAGCTACTCACTACATAGAAGATTCCT
>JAADWZ010000023.1:0-118116 GCA_023336445.1 Pythium dissimile | reverse complement strand
CCCCCCCCCCCCCCACAACGACCAGACGACAGCCACTGACAACGCTCTGAGCGTGCTGAAACTCTCAAACTCGCTTGGCAAACATGCAAAAGAGAGAAAGAGAGAGGGGTGGAGGGACGGGAGGGGAGAAACAGCCGGCGTCGTCCCATCGCAAAACGTGTGTTGCAGCAACAATGAGCGTCAGAGAAGAGCCAGAGCAGACTTCCTCAAACAAACCCAGCCAAACTAAAGCGCAAAACAACACAAAGGACGACAGGGCATGTACCAGTAGAATTGCTGGGTATGCGAAGTGTGCGGCACATAACCACCCAGGCATCTTATCCGACAGTCACAAAGACTGGGGACCTGCCCGAGATAAGCACAGTGTTGAGAAGCTGCCTCATTCAGAAAACGTGGTTTGTTCCAGGTACTTAACAACGCGAATTGCGTTGATTTCATATCGAGCCTCATATTCAGAGTTTTCTGGAGAGGGGTAGGTCAATACAAGCTGAAGGTTCATCTTCCTAAGTGATCATCTCTCCTATTTGGCATTCTAATCAATATTATGTCGAGCTGGAAGGAGAGGCGACATACAGGTGCCGTAACCTGCACACTCTCACCAATAGTGGACGTGCGTGGTGGGAACCCTACCCTTATTCAGCACATAGTTCATCAGGACGTGTTTTGAGGGAGAAGGAATGTATGCACACCGTGTTTAGTCAGAGACCAGAACACCATGGCTTGTTTGATGCTTCGCGAATCCTGAACCAAAGGCGAACGCGAACCGCCAAGTCAAACAGGTCACGATGGGATTGCCAGCTGCTCGCGGATGACCTGGTAGCCTACCTCCAACCTAAGGTAAATGGGTCATCGAATGGCGGCCTGTTTGCAGGACGATCAAGTGAGCACAGCGGAGAGGAGTTCACGCAGGTGGACTGATTGCTGAACCAGAAATTTGAACCATGGCTGCAAGATGAGACTGGTTTCCAAAATGCATTGGTACGTACAGTACCTGTGGTAAAATATGTGTATCTGGACTGTTGGCGCGCGGTATGCAGCACCAAGCTGAGTGCACGTTAGGCCGCAACGTTGCTACATGGCGCGGATCATGGTTCCATTGTTGCTTTTGGATGGACAGCCCAACTCACTCGGTGCACGAAGGGGCGACGAGCCCTGACGAATGCGGCGACAGGCAGCTCGACGCGTGGGTACGGTGCTTCTCGCGTTCAAAAACAAGCTCCATACTACATGACCCTGGGGTTTGGCGCAGTCTTAGATCGCAGCCATATTGAGGGGACGGCCGCTGCAGCTTTCTGTTATCTGATAGAAGGGCCGACTCGCTGTGCATGGTGATCTGCGCGTCTGCGCGGTTGAACTGTGACAGCTCCTTGTTACATTTTTCAATCTTAAGCGTTCCGCCTGTGACTAACACATTGTCCACGGAAGTAACACATCCCTGGATGGTTTCTAGACACCGTGTGAGATACACAGATCCTGGTGGCCGACCGATCTCAAAGTCTTAACAATGCTGTGATGTGGCGGTGGGTTGATGGGATCAGTCCGTGGCATCTCAGGATCTTTGCTACGTCGGATGTTGCGGTGGAGCTAGCGTCTCCACCGTCGGGATCAGTCACAGTCGCTGAACGAACACCCACTCTTCCGTGGAAATGGAACCTGCCACGCACATGGATCCACCTCACAAAGATGAAGAGTCGCTGGTGGTGATGCCACATGGCTCCACATTTTGGGAAGCGCGCCAAAAGTTTGCCTTGGTGCAAAAAAGCCAGTCGATTCAGTTACTAACTGGTATGGCGTCGTTGGCCAAATTCCTTTTGGTTCTGACTCGAGTTTCCAATGTTACGAACGTCCCCCTATCGGACAACCTGTTTGGCGACTTTGAAGGAAACACCTCGCTCGTATTTTGAAAAAACTCCACCAACAAAAACGTGCGAGCTGGGGCTTGAAATGCGAGGTTTTTTATCGCAGTGAGAAACAGGGGTGACAGCTTTTGTGTGGGGGAGCAGCAACACAGGGGGGGGAGGGAGAGTGGAGGAGCGGACCGGTTGTTTTTTGTCGGTCGGGCGTGGGTTATTTTCGCTTTTTCTCCAAAACCTCAGCGATTTTTTTTGAACGCACAGTCACACTCTAAGGTCGACCCGCCTTTGGTGTGCCTTCGTGCGTCGACATCTCTTGCCCCCCAAACCAAACCGCTCGCCCCCAACCTGCACCCGGCTTCCTCCGCGAGTGCTCGTGCAGTGACGGACCGGCCGCGCAAGAGAATTCTCCTCTCGCCAGCGGAAGCATTCGTTGCCCGGAACACCGCTCTCCGCCGAGTTTCCTATTCGGTTCGTTACTGGAGAGATAGGGAACGCTCTGCGCGCCATCAAGGTCTCTTTCGTCACCAATCTCTGTGGGGGCGGCTCTGACCTGCACCCATCATCCGAGTGGTTGGTCTCTACGTGCATCGCGATCCATCTCGCGTCCGTACTGCATTCCAGCGCGTCTCACTCAACACATCCCTTCCCACGGTGCGTGTTCTTCTCCGTCTTCACTCCTCTATCTCGCTCGCTCTGTTTCTTCCACTTGAGTTGGTGGAACAGAATCCGAGAACAAAACAACAAAAAACAACGAAAACTAATATTCTGTTGGCGTTGTTTCTTCTCCAGGTATCTCGCCTCCCCAGTATGAGCATGGATTCGTTCGGCTTTGACTTCGCCGGCAGCGAATTTCTAGACATTGGCAACTGGGGGAACGCCTCGGCGCTCGACTCGTCGCCCAGCAATGGCGGTCTGCCGTTCAGCGTCGGCACGCCCACGGGCGTACAGAGCCTCGGCGACGAGCCCTTTAGCAGCCACGACGACTTCAACTTCATGGATTCGCCCAAGGCGCCGCCCACCTCAGCGGCCGCATCGGCCGCCGCCACGTGCTCCAGCTCCACCGCCACCAAGACCGAGGTCAACGACGACCTCTCGAGTTCGTATTTCGGTGCGGACCTGGACGGCGGCGACGACAAGCGCAAAGTGAAGAATGAGGATACGAAGCCGTCACCCAACGACCAGAAGATGAAAGACTCGGCAGCCAGCAGCAGCAGCAGTGCTGTCGCGGAGACCAGCACCAGTATGGCGTTCACTATGGGCGGACCGAGCAGCCACCCGAGCAGCCAGGGCTTCCAGCAGAAGCCAGGCGCGTCCGGAGCCATGGCCAGCGCCACCTCGGCCGCCACTGCCAACACGACTGCGGCGGCCAACGCGTCGTCAGCGCGGCCGCACATTGACGGGCCCTCGTCAGCTGGACGACCGAGCACGTCGATGCCTCCGCAAGGACAGCCAGGACCAGGCCAGCAGCCCCCCCACGCGCAGCAGCAACAGTCCATGCAGCAGCGGTATCCGCCCAACCAAATGATGATGAACCAGCAGCCCGGCCAGCCAGGCGCGTTCCCAGGTCAGCCGTACGGCATGGCGCCACAGGGCATCCCCATGCCACCAGGTCAGCCTGGCATGCAGCCCAGTGGCCAGTACATGCAGCAACCGTTCCGCCCGGCCACCTCCACGTACGACGAAGAGATGATGCGCGTCAAGTCGATGATGATGCAGCATCCTGATCTGATCCCACCGCCGATGGAAGTGCTCCGGATTTCCATGGCGCAGGCGTCGATGAACCAGAACATGATGGGCGGCGCCAATTACATGCAGCGTGCGGGGCCGCAAGGCCCGATGATGAACCGGTTAGGAACTTCGCCGGGATACCCAACATACGGTGGTCCGCCCAACATGATGATGCCTGGCCAGCCGCAGCCGCCCATGATGGACCCACGCATGCGAGCGATGCAGCAGCCAGGGCAGCCCCAGCGGCCGGGCATGCCCGGCCAGGCGCGAACACCTGGTGGTTCCGCCGCTGGTGGAGCGACTGGTTCGCCGCCGGACAGCCAAACGGCGTGGCAGTCGGAGAACGATCTGCCGTTGCGTCGCAAGATGATTGGCAAGATCGTGAGCCTGTTGCAGCAGCGCAAGCCCGACGCCCCGGCCGAGTGGATTCGTCGATTACCCGACATGGCGCGTCGACTGGAAGACTCTCTTTACCGAACGGCCAAGAACCGAGACGAGTATGGAGATTTTACGTCACTGAAGACGCGTCTGCAGCATCTCGCGGTCACGATGGGTGCACGAGCCCAGCACAAGGCCGGCGCGAACCCGCGACCGCAGGCCGGTGTGCCTGGGCAACCGGCAATGATGGGCGCGGCGAGTGCAGCTCAACCCACAATGGGTATGAACCCCGCGGCAATGCAGCCGGGTATGGCGCCTCAGCCTCATGTCATGGGCAACATGCCGTACGCGAACGTGCCAGGACGCATGACGCAGCAGCAGTTGATGCAGCAGCAGCAGATGCAGATGCAAATGCAGCAGAACCCGCAGATGCGCCAGCAGTTCACGCCCCAGCAAATGCAGCAGTTCCAGGCCGCGCAGATGCAGCGGCGGCAGCAGCTTCAAATGCAGCAGCAAGCGCAGATGCAGCGACAAAACTCGATGCCTCAGTCAGCCCAGCAACCGGGTCAGCCCGGCCAGCCACAGCCCGGCCAGTCTCAACCAGGACAGCCTGGTCAGCTAGGACAAGGCGGCCAGCAGCAGCCAGGTCAGCAGCAGTTCCCGCAGCAAAATCTCCAACGCCAGAACTCGATGCGTCAGCAGCCAGGCCAGCCAAATGCTCAGCAGATGCAGCAGCAGCAGATGCAGCAGCAGATGAATCAGCAGCGAGCTCAGAACCAAAACTTTATGCAACAGCCTGGCCAGCAGCCAGGCCAAGGATCCAACCCGAACGCCCAGAGCCAGCAGCAGCAGAACGCCCAGCTCCAGCGAAGAAATTCGATGAACGGCATGCGCCAGAACTCCGACCTGTCTGGTCTGAATCAAGGACTTGGCTCGGACACCGACTTTTTGAACCTGGACCTGTCTCAGTCGTTCATGGGTGACGACCTGGGCGTAGACAGTGGGCTTGGCGGTGACTTGATGAAGACTACCAGCGAGGGTCAGGTGACTGGGCTGAAGCGAACACTATCCCAATCGCAGCAGCAAATGGCCGCCGCAGCCAATGCTGCGGCCTTCAAGCGCAGCAAGGCAGGCGGTGGCCCCGGTCCCAACGCGCCGCGAGGCTCGAGCCCGCACTCTCCGTCCCAGTCGTCTCAGCAAAACGGAATGCAGAAGAATGTCCAAAGTGGCGGCGGCGCCTCCAAGACGCCGCCCATGAGTGCAGTGAACGCCAAGTAAGTATAACAAAGAGCCCATCTTCAAAAATCGCCATCGTTGCCCTCGAACGAATTGGGCAGCGCGTCTCAGCAGCGAAAGCCCTGGCCGGTGGCCGCCCGCTGGAGACAGTTTTGGCATGTGCGTCGTGGTGTCGGGATTTGGCCTCCCGCGAATGTCGTGCGATCGGCCTTCTCCTCGTTGTCTCGGCGATGGTAGCCAACCCTTCGTTGAGTTGTGTGGAGAAGGAGGACAGTGAAGGGCAGTCTTGTTGTGACCAGCGATGGCTCTTGGCTCGGCCACCCATTGTATCGCATGGCAGTCCAGTAGGAGAAGCGCTGCGGCGAAGCAAGCCGCGCGAGAAGGAGAGGAGAGAGTAAGAGCAAAGGAAGAGGCGGGAGCGAGAGGAAGGCAAGGAGAGCTTGTTGCGTGGGTCCCAGCAAGACCGACTCCGACGGTGGACGAGTTGACCCAGGTGATGTGGTTGTGTTATAATAGTTAGTGGACCCAATTGATTATCCTCCAACGTTGTGCTGTTTGCTCCGTGATTGATTCTTTAAACGTGGAAGGGCTGGACTCACAGCGACGGCAGCTGCGTCACCCGTGGCGTCGAAGGGCTTGCGTCCACGGTCCCACCAGCAGCCACAACGTAGCTCTTCACGCTTGCTGCTGGCGAAGGCGAAGCGCCCATCGTTGAGCCTCGTCTGTGGCTCGCTGAGCTGCTGGTGTTGTCGTGACCGAGTCGAGACGGCAGCTCGTGGCGCGTCGACTCGAGCGCCTGCAGCACGGACGTTCCAATTCTTCTCGCCGCCGGGTCCTCGGCCATGTGGGCGTTCAGCAGCATGCGGCGGCGGTACGCGGTGATGAGCACGGGGAACGGGATCGCTAAGTCTCCGAGCTTGCCCGACTGCATGTCTTCAAACAGCTTGACGACCGGATTCGACGACGACGGCGCAACCGTGGCTCGTCGTCGCGAGCCCGAGCTTGAGGAAGAAAACGAAGAAGACGAGGAGGAGGGCAATCGGTTTGGAGCGTGGTGAGGGTTGGCTGCTTGCGTCGGCTCCTTCAGCGGCGGCTTGGACTTGTGGAGCGGCTGCCGCTGGCGCGCGCGCTTGGGCTTGTCCGGCGTCATCATGCGCAAAAACTCGGCGAATGTGACCTCGCCCGAGCCGTCCTTGTCCACCTGGTCGATGAGCCGCTGCACTTCGTCGCGGCTGCGCGCGAGCCCGACCGACACGAGCGGGTCCTCGAGCTCGTCCAGCCCGACTTCCCCCGACCCATCGGCGTCCAGTGACTCGAACCAGCGCCGCAGCAGCGCCATCTTCTCGCGCGACTCTTTTAAGTGCGAGTTTTTGCCGTGCTTGTCCAGCCAGCGGTGCTGAAACCACGTGAGCTCGTCGAGATTGGTCTTCTTGGCCGACGCTGTGGTCCATTGCTGGTCGCCAAGACCTCCTTCGTCGGTCTCAGATATTCGTTGTGAAGCTGCTCGCAGTGGCGGAGCAATGGACGGTCGTGCATTGGCCTCCTGCATGAGCACAGGGGACGGCGAGAGCGCGTCGTACCGCAGCAGCGAGCGGAAGCGATTGGGGATCTGCATGGAGAGAAGGACAAATACGTGAGACCGTGGTCGTCTCCAATAGGGTGGGGACACATGAAAGCTTTACTTTTCGAGGATGCGGCCGCAAGGCTTCTTCATTGGCGCGAGGACTGCGCCATCCCTGGCGGTGGAGCGTCGGGTCCGTGACGCTTGCGAACGACGTCGTCGAGTGCAACGACGGCGGCGGCCGCGGCGAATACATAATAAAGGAACTAAGGATGGGGAACGAGCTGACGGCCAGAGGCCAAGGGTTCTTGCTGGGTCCACTGGTAAGCGGCTTCGGGCCTGATGGTGGCGGTGCGCTAGCGAGGTCATTTTTGGAACAGGCAGGACAGACGCACGATGCAATCTATTTCATTTAAAGGGCATACGAACGAACGACCAACGAAACGAATGAGGTTTCCCTGGCGCGTTGGTTAGTCCTGGCTCTGGCCGGAGCCTTTGGACTTTTGCGTCAATTGGCGCTTGTGCTGCTTCTGGAGGTCGTAGCCTGAGACGGTACTGATGCGCCGGCGCTGCAGTGGCGCCTTGATCAGCTTCTTCCGCCGCTCGGCGCTGCATGTGTTAACAAGTATCACCGGTTAGTCCCACACACGTAACACTCGCCCTACCCTTGGACACAGCACCACCATCCATACCTGGCCTTCTTGAGCTTGAGCATCCAGTCGGGCACGTCGCAGCCCGAGAGCTTCATCACGTTGGCGATCGCGCGCAGGTAGAGCATGTCGTCCTCCGTGAAGAAGGTCACGGCCTCCCCCTGGCGGCCGCCGCGGCCCGTGCGGCCAATGCGGTGGATGTAGCTCACAGCGTCCTGCGGGAAGTCGTAGTTGATCACCATGTTGACGGCCTTGAAGTCGATGCCGCGGCTCATGAGGTCGGTGCAGATGAGCACCCAGACTTGGCCCGAGCGGAACTGGCGCATGGTCTCGTCGCGCTGCTCCTTGGTGCGGTCCGCATGGACCGCGCCCACGTTGATGCCGTCGTAGAGCAGTTCGTGGTAGAGCTCGTTCGCGCGCTCTTTGTTCTGCACAAACAGCAACGCGGGCACCTGCAGGCCGTCGGTGATCAGGTTCTTCATGGCCACGAGCTTGCCTTCTTCTTTGCCGACAAACACGAGCTTTTGCGCGATGGTCGAGGCGCCGGCGTTCTTGACGCCGATCGAG
The DNA here is from genome assembly GCA_023336445.1 of Pythium dissimile. Classification (NCBI taxonomy): domain Eukaryota; phylum Oomycota; class Peronosporomycetes; order Pythiales; family Pythiaceae; genus Pythium; species Pythium dissimile. The sequence goes on along the minus strand of JAADWZ010000023.1, from coordinate 110,140 downwards.
ATCTTGATCGGCTCGCGCAGCACCGACTGGGCCATCTCTTCTACGCCCTGGAGCATCGTGGCGCTGAACATGGCGCGCTGCACCTTCGGGTGGCTGCAGGCCGCGAGCACTTCGTCGATCTGCTCGACAAAGCCCATGTCGAACAGCCGGTCGGCCTCGTCGAGGCAGACCATCTCGACCATGGACAGGTCGAGCTTCGCCTCCTGGATGAGATGGACGAGCCGCAGCGGCGTGGCGATCACCAGGTCGTGGTTCACCGTGCAGTTGCTCTTGAGCTGCGACAGCATCGTCGCCGCGGTGGCCTTGGAAAGCAATACAATGTGGAACTTGCGGCCGCTGGAGAGCCGCACAAACTCGCGGTGGATCTGCACGGCCAGCTCCCGCGTGGGCGAGAGCACGACCGCGCGGATGCCCTGCTGCTTGGGCACTCCGAGGTTGGCCAGCATCGGGATCGCAAACGCCGCCGTCTTGCCCGAGCCCGTGGGCGCCGTCGCCACCACATCGCGGCCCAGCAGCATACTGGGGATGGCCTGCATCTGGATCGGCGTCGGCTCGGTGTACTCCGAGGCCTCGATGTTTTTGAGCAGCACGCCGCGCACTTTCTCCTGCTCGGCGCTGAGCTTCATGGCGCTGAACGTCGCGATGGGCGACGGCACCCCGGCGCCGTCCACGCGGATGTTCATCTGCTTGCGGAACAACCGCATCTCTTCCCTGCGACAGCAAGACACAAAGAGAAAAACACGGAATCGTCAGCATTTCTGTTTTCCCTCTCTCCCGCACAAGCGACGACAACGACAACCACCCACTTTTCTTGCTCGGCCTTGGAATCGATCTTGCTCTGCTTCTTGGATTTTTTGCTCGAAGCTTTCGCGCTAATCGGCGTGTTCTTGAACAGCGCCGTCTCGTCCTCGTCCTCGTCGTCTTCTTCCTCTTCCTCCTCACTGTCGCTGCCACTGCCGCTGTCCTGCATTGGCGTTGCTTCTTGTTCTTCTTCTTGTTCCTCCTCTTGTTCAGCGGCCTCGCTGCCCACAGACTGCGAGCGCTTCTTGCGCTTGCGGTGCTTCTTGGCGTCCGTCTCCTTCGGTGTCAGCAGCATCGACGCCTGGCGCCGCTCCTCCTCCACGAGCTTCTCTTCTTCAATCGCGCCCTCGCTCAGCTTGCGCTTGCGACGCGTGCTGCCGCCAGCCTTCTGCTTCTTCTTGGTCTTGTTCGAAGTGGAGGGCTCGTCATCGCCGCCGGCCCACGCCGGCACCATGTCGACGCTGATCCTGCGCTCGCGCTTCGACGATTTGCTATGTTTGCTCTTGCTGCTGTTGGCCAGCGCATCGAACCCGAAGAAGTCCAGTTCGCTTGTGGCTTGCGCAAGCTTGTCCTTGGCCAGGTTGGCGTCTACTTGGAGTAATGTTCAGCAAAACCACGGATTACTCGGGCTGTAGGCTATGGATTCGACGTGGAATTGCGAGGTACGTACCGGAAGACTTCTTGAAGTGCTGCTTTGCGCTCTGGATGCGCTGCGCGTCGAACTTGACGCCGCGCGCGAGCGCGCCGAAGAAGCCTTGCGTGCCCGACATTGTAATGCTGCAATAAGAGCTCTTCACCACGCCAGTCAAATTGGAACAGGTCCAGAACGAATATTCTCCTCAGATGGAACCAGATCTGAATCTACTACCTGCGACGTGTGAACGAATACTACACATGTTTGGCGGAGAAGAAGAAAAAAACTGGTTAGATGTCGAAATGCCTAGGCAAGCGCCGACAGAGCTTAAACCATCCATGGGTTTGGATACGCGTACGCGCAATCCCGTCCTTGTCGAGGGAGATGCTAACCGTCTCTCGGCTCAACGAACACAGATGTCAAAGCGACAAAATTTCGCTACTGATTGTTGCAGATAGGATCGGCTTCGAACTCTAGCTTCGTAACAAACGTTACGAATGCCAAGTGAATTGGAGCGAGAGGGGTCTCACACCTCCATACTCACATATTTGTATAAGATAATATCGGCTGTTCTACCGCGAAATAGATTATTGTGAGGAGTCAAAATGTGGAGCTATTCGGCTTGAAATGTAGCCATGTCAACTCGCATGATGAGTGCAAACTCGTGGCCTTGTACGCCGTGCTTGAGCAGCGTCTTGCCCACACGCCGCGCATACGTGTCACCACACTATTACCAAATCAACATCAAAGATCGAAAACTGTGAGTCTACACCCAGGCATCGCACCACAAACAAACAAAAAAACATCAAAAACCCACCGCGACGAGAAGCTGCAGCACCGAGACCGCGCGGTCGCGCACTGACTTGACGGTCGTTTGCGCCACGTTCGCGTCTTCTCTCGTACGCAACGCGAGTCCCAGCAGCGAGTCCACGAGCTGCAACGTCTGAACGACGGTATGAGCGGCGGTCTCAGCGGCTTTGTCGCTGGCTCGCACGAGCTCTTGCAGCACCGCGAGCGCGTCCAACGTGGCGTCGCTGTCGCCGTGGTCCACGCGCAGGAACCGCAGCAGCGCTGGGATGCACGTCACGCCCAGCACTTCCACCAGCAGATCTGTCTCGGGCAGCAGTGCATCGGTGAAGGCGTTGATTCCACGTGGCGCCTCGCACGCCGAGTTGACGGCGACGATCGCGTTGGCCTTGATGGCCTTGTTGTCGTGGTGGAGACACTTGAGCAGCGGCTCGACGCCAAACTCGACAATCCGCGCCTTGGCCTCCTCCACCGTCGACAGCACCATGACAGCGCCGATCAGGCATCGTACAAGCTCGATGTGGAGCGCTTGGTCGCACTTCTGGAACGTGCTAGGCGCTGGGATACTCAGGACGCGGGATAACACTTTGACACAGACCTCGACTCCGCCCTGGTGGATCATCATGCGCTTGCCCTGGTCGTGCGTGCCAGCATTCAGCACGATCTGCGCCGCGCTATGGACCGTCGGTGCATCGTACAGCGCGCACTTTTTTAACACACCCAGCACGGGCGACGTGATCGCACACTCGGCGCAGGCCTGGGCGCCTTCAAAGAGCCTCGTCACACTAGCTAGAATCGCCAGTACACTGCCCACCACTGGCTCAGAGATGCACTTGAGCGGCTGCGAATTGACCATGGACGTGAGCTTGCCGACGACCTCGAGCCGCGAGGCCACGAGCAGCGCACCTTCGTTCGAGACGGTCAGGTTGCGGAAGATCTCGCAGCCGGCGACCACGGCCGCCTCCTCCGCATCACTCAGCAGCGTGGTCGCCGCGCGCAGCATCGCCTCGGTGCTCAGTTCGTCGCTGTCGCCGCGATCCTATGCAGTCGCCAATAAAGACCCCGTTAGAGGCTTGTACAAGCAGCAATACATACAACAAGAGATAATACCGTGTTATGGAGCACGAGCGAGGCGACCACCCGTGCGGCGTTGACGCGCACCTCCAGCGCCGGCGCGTCGACCAGGTCGGCGCAGGCGAACACGAGCTCTCGCTCCACGGCCGTGAACTTGATCTCCTGGTTGCTCAGCAGCTCGCGCAGCTCGGCGAGCGCTTGTGCGCGGTCCTCCTGAGACAGGTCGTCGGCGACCAGCAGCTCCGCGTACTTGGGGACCACGCGGTGCCCGAACGCGCGGTGGACCTGGTGAGGCGAAGCGACTTTGCTTAGTCGTGGAAACAAAGGTGTGACGGGGTGGAGTTAAAGGTGGTGACGGAAACCTCTTTGGCGTCGTACGAGTCGGAGAAGCTCTGGTCCAGGTACGGATGGCGGTCCGCCAAGTGGTCGCTACAGTCGCTCGCAATACAGAGTGGGATTCTGGTGGCGAGAGTCAAGATTTCTCCATGGAGCCTTCCAACTCACCTCGCGCGGTGCATCGTGGCCGTGCAGAACGATCAAATGGGACGACTGGGAGATGGCAAAGCGCTTCGTGCCTCGCCTTCATGCCTTAGTTCCTCAAAAATAGCAAACCCTTCTTGCAAACTTTTTTTTTGAGAAGACCAGAAACGAATTCATTTGTTTATCTGGAAGAGGGAGACGCAAAGAGCAAAAGCAATGGGGGGGCACTCCCGCTCTCGCCATCCCGTTCCTCCAGAGCCGGCATCAGCCCGAACGAGGCCGAGACTGAACAGCCACGAGCGGAGACGAAAAAAAAGCCGGGAAACTGTGGAGTGGGGTGGGGATCTCTCAGTGCAGAGTCGCTCCCGAAAAAGGAGTCGATCCGAGAAAACGTCTATCAGTCACGTACCGCGCGACCAGCAGCGGCGTTCCCGGCGCCAACATTGCTGCGGGACAACCGGTGCCCATCTGCCCGCGCCGCGCGGGGTTTGTTCAGACCGCCCGACGCAGTGTGTCTCATCATTGAGATCCCCCTCCTTTCCGACCTCCCTCCGCCCTCGGCTGCTGTCTTTCTCCTGTAGCGGGTTGAGCTGGGTGGTGCGTGCGTGCGACTCTGGGATCCCGGGAGGTGGAGACACGGCGTCGCCCCCCTACGGAACAATAAACAAGTGGTTGATTGGGGTTGAGAGGTTAGCAGCATAAATTATCCAGAAGGCCGGCCGGACCCATTGCAGGCACATGCAAAGCCCGCCATCCTCTCCCGCTTCCTCCTCCGCTCTATCCTAAAGGAGAAATATCCCGTGTGGCTTTTTGGGGGTCGCGGTGGGTACGGAGGAAGGCGCGGATGGAGGGCCACATACATGGAACAAGTACAGCCGAGCGTCTACGGGAAGATCGACACTCTACTTCTTGTCCTTTTTGGGCACACGGTAGGATCCCACGACGACGGCGTGGTCACGTTCGTACGGCTCCAAGGTGAGTTGCTCGCTCGGTTTGAATTGTTCTTGCTGCAACTTTTTCACTTCACGGGCGAAAACCGCCTCAGCAGGTGCAGTAGAATCGATGCAACTCGCCTTGATCGAGATGACGAAGTGACCGCCGTTTTTCAAAAAGTAGCTAGCGTTCAGCGCGACGATCCGGGCCTGGTCGGGCTGCGCCACGTCGGCAAACACAGTGTCGACCATGGGCACGAGCATGCGGTACTTGAGCGGGTGGCGCGCGTCTTCAATGATCGGGATTACGTTGGTTCGGGACTTGGCCATGTTGATGAGGTCGCGGCCCGAGCGGTGCGAGAACTCGACCGCGTACACGGCGCCCGTGGGGCCAACAATGTCCGAGACATGGGACACGGTCGTGCCCGAGGCGCCGCCCAGGTAGAGTACCTTGGAGCCGGGGCCCATGTAGATGTTGTCGACTCCGCCGAGGATGGCCGCGGCGATCTTGGAGCGGAACGGGTTCCACACGCGGTACTCGACCTTCTCGGTGCCTTCACCCGAGGCCGAGGGCACGTCCACCGAGATGCGCTTCTCGCCGTACACGCTCTTGCCGGGCGTCGAGTTGAGCGTGACGAGCGCGTCTTCCTTGCCGCGCGCGATGAACACGCCGGCGTGGCGGTGCGGCTCCACAATCACCTTGGCGCCGCCCTTCATGCCACCAGGGGCACCGCCACGGCCGCCGCCACGGCCTCCACCACGGCCTCCTCCGCGCGGGGCGCCACGACCGCCAAAGCCGCCACGGCCTCCGCCACGGCCACCGCCGCGGCCGCCATCAAAGCCACCGCGGCCGCCGCCGCGACCACCGCCACGGCCGCCGTCAAAGCCGCCGCGACCGCCGCCACGGCCACCGAAGCCGCCGCCGCGGCCCCCGCCTCGTCCACCGAATCCTCCGCGTCCGGACATTTGCCTTGAGTTCTTGAGTTTTTTTTGCTTGGTTTGGCTTGCGTTGGAGCTTGAGCGACGCGATGCGAAGCGGGCTTGCGAGAAATGAGCAAGCCGCAACCACCGCGCGGCGCGGGAGCCGCTGGCAAAAGGAAGAGCTCCGTTGGTGGCCACCAACCATTTTCAACCAATCATGCATCGCTTTTGGATGAATGACATCAAAACAAGGTGTGCCTAAACTTCAAATTTCTACATCACGGTTGTACTTGGTTGAAGCTTCCGACCAGGGTGGGATTCTGCCGCTGCAGGGAGGATCGCGCTGTCGGTCGCGCCGCGCGCAACTGGATGCAGGAGCGTCGCTGTGTCTCTTGGGCCAGTGGAGCCGCCGGGGCACAGCGGGTCGTCGCCCGTGGCAATGAGCAGCCCCCACTCCCACTCGCTGTCCCAGGGCCAGTGCGCCCAGAGCCACACTTTCTTGGCGTCGTCCAGCTCGGCCACGTGCTTGCGATACAGTGAAGCGATTTCCTCCACGGCGCGCGCGTTCTGGCAGGCGATGTGCACGCGGCGCTGGATGGTCAAGTCGCTCCAGGGCACCTCGGCGTTCCAGAACTCGTCGACCAGCTCGTCAAACAGCTGCAGCTCGGGGGGCGTCAGAGGCGCAATGTGGCCGCGCGCGTCCTGCACTGCCTGTTTGTTCGCGACAGAGGCGGCACCGTTGCGCTCATCCTCGTCGGTCGCAGCGTCCAGCATCTCGCTCAACGTCTTGGCACGCTGGGTCCACGCGTCCAGCAAGATCTCGAGAAACGCGTCGCAGTCGATCTTCTTGGCGGCGTTCAGCGCCGAGCTGCGCGTCACAGCCGTGAGACTCAGCGCCTTTTCCTCGAGCTCCAGCCTGGCGCACGCCGGCCACGCGTAGTTGACCTTGAGCTCCTGGAAATGCGAGTGCCAGAAGCGAAAATTCCAATAGTACTCCTCCTCGAACAGCTCCGCGAGCACCTTGTTCGCGACCGCAAGCGTCACGCCCAGGTTGTAGAACACCACCTCGGCCAGCGACGACGCCTCCTCGAGCTTGGCAGCTTGCCCGCCGCTTGACTCGGCAGCAGCGCCCATCTTGAGTCGGTGCATGCTCTCGACCATGTGAAGGAACGCGCGCAGCTTCTCGGGCGGGTTGTAGGAATCGTCGACGCCAGACATTGAGGCGAAGGTACGGAGCCGCGCGTGGCTCGACGACTGCCGCAACATCGCTACCAGACCGTGGAGCTGCTCCAAGGCCGAGCGGCGCGACGAGGCCCGCGCCGAGATGTACTTGACCACAAACTCGGGGAACGACTCGGAGACGCCGCCGCCACCTCCGCGGGTCGACATGGGCAAAAGCACTGCGCTTGCGCCGACCTCGGCGGTCATCTTCTGCTCATACATGTCGACAACCATGGTCATGAGCAGTGACAGATGCATGCGGTGGTCTGCCGCCGACGTGGAGCCTTTGCTGGGCCCACTACTGCTGGCTCCTCCGCCACCGCCCGTGGCGGTGGCTCGTGCCAGGTGCTGCTGCTTGTACGGCAGCAGCGGGTTGGTCGTCTGCCGCCTCCAGACGCGAACGCGCTTGCAGCACTGCTTGAGCCGCTCCAAGCGAACCAGGTCCTCGCCCATCAGAGGCGACGCAGCAGCAGCAGGAGTAGAAACTGCTGCTGCTGCTTCTGCTGTGGGGCGCGCAACAATCGGACTCAACGGGATCGCCGGCGCTGGCACCGAATCTAAAGCTGAAGCGGCCGGAAGCGTCCGGAAGAGCGCGGCGTCGTGGCGGAAGCGGTCGCGGAACTCGGCGCGCGCCTGCGACAGCGAGGCTTTGAGCTGCGCGTGCTTGCTCTCGGCATTCAAGCGCGTCTGCGCGTCCAGCGTCATTGGTCTCAATGGGCAGAGCGCGAACGACGTGTGGACTTCACGGTGGAAGAACATGAACTTTAGCGGCCATTTTTCTATTCTTGTTTCCCATTCCGCGAGGGAAAAAAAAAGACCCAATGCACTCACTCGTCCACAAACCCGATCCCGTCCATCTCTGCGCGAGAGCGGTCGTGGTACGTGTACGAAAACCCGTTCTCGACTTTGAACACGAGGTACTGGTCGCGGCCACGTCCGTCATCGTCTACGAGCTGGGCCTTGACGCGGGTTCCGTCGCGAAGCAGACGTCCGATGATCCCGTCCGATGTACTGCTGTTCGTGGCAAACGCGATGCGGCGCCCATCGTCGAGCTCGCCGTGGATGTCGACGCGGCCGTCGGAGTGGAGCACGAGCTCGGAGGCCGCAGCGCCACGGTTGTCCGGAGCGGCCATGTCGCTGTAGCTCGTATCGCACATGATCACTTCTTCGAACGGCGGCTTGGCGTTGTCGATGCAATCGCCAGTCTCAGCTACGACTGGCTGTCGGATGACAGTGGGACACGTTCCGTGCGGTGTGTGGCCAACGACCACGCGCGTGATGCCGCTCGCGCGCAACGACGCCGCGACGCTCGCCGGTAGCGCGACGGGCATGCCGGCCTTGTCCACGTGGCGCCCCATGATCACGCTGTCGTGATAGAAAGGCAGTACGTACTCCATGAGCTCGTGGCCGCCGCGCGTGGACCGGTCGGGCGACCACGTGGGCTGGTCGATCCACTCGCGGAGCTGCTGCTGGTACCACGCGTTGAGCTTGCGTGTCCACTCGTGGACGTCGTCGTACACAGTGCTGTCCCCTGGCACGCGGCCCAGCGAGCTCACAATCTCACCGTCTCGCGTAGTCGTGATGAGTCCGCCGTGGACAAACAGCGTGTTGTGGAGCACGACTGCGAGGCAGCCTTGCAGTAAAAACTCGCGCACCACGCCGCCGTCCTCGACGCTGCTCGTGAACGAGTGCACCACAGCGTCATCGGAGATTTCCTTGGTCGTTGTCGTGGCTTTCGTTGAGAGCTCGTTGCGGCGGCGCTCAAAGTCGCCTTGTGAGCCCATGGTGTAGTTGAGCATCCACTCGAGCCGGTTCTCTTTGGTGTTAACTGCGGCCAGCGCAGGCGCCAGCAGCTCAATATCAGCAATCTCCGCATGCGTAGCTTCTATCGTTGCCTCGCACGTCACACTGGCCTCTGCTGCCTTCTTCTGAAGGAAACTGGTCACCGTCATGCGCTTGTCCTGCGGCACCCACACAGGGCCGTCGCGGATCTCTACCCATCCCAAATTTCATTCAATAGACCATGAAAGGGTTTCGCCCTCTCCGTGGATTTCCACCTGTGCGAACGCACCTTTGGCCATGGCGGCCAAGTCCATTTCGCTGTCGTGGAGCTCGGACGTGAAGCGCATCTTGTTGACGTCGCGGTTGCCCACGAGTAACACCACGCGGTCCGGGTGCTCCCGCTTCAAGCGCACGAGCTGCTCATAGCAGCTGCATCCATACAATCATGCAATCAGTACACAGTCCCCATCCTCACAGAGATACTATACTGTACATCCATCGCACGCAGCGACCAGCATACGTACTGGAGCGTGTCGTCGCCCTTGTCGCCGGCGTCGCCGCCAAACACCAACACGCAGTCGTCGTCCTGCAGCGCCAGCTCGTGCTCGGCGGCGTCGCGGAAGCGCAAGCACGTCGACTGGCGCACGAAGCGGCGCACGTACTGCCAGTTGCCTTCGACGTCCGTGAGGAAGCACACGCGCGACGCCATCGCCGCCGCCGCCGTCGCCGCGCGCTTCATGATCTCGTGCTCTCACTGGGTGTTTGTATCGTAGCTCGTGGTGGGTTCAACGTTGATGCGTTCCAAAACAAGGTTGGTCGACAATTTGTCGTTCTGTGAAACATGTGAACAACCTTGCATTTGGGGTTATTACCTCGAAAATTTATAAGGTTATACATACAAATGAAGGTTTTATAGGCGTCCACAAGCTCACCTCGCACCACCATCAAACCAAGCACGCCGTGATCCGCACCGACCCCCAGCCGACGGCGCTCTCCACGATGCTCGGACGCGTGCTCCCAACGGCGGCGCGCGCGGCGCTCGCGCCTTTCTCGGTCAACTCGGCCGTTCTCTCCGCTGGTGAGTCGTCTTTGTTTGGCCTACTAGCTCTCCAGATTGGCCGAGTTGGGAGCCATTGCGCGGGCTGATTGGATATTGATCTTGTCTATTTGATACATTTTAGTGCGCCGCCCCACCGCAGCGAACGCGCCATTCAACCTGGGCAGCGTCTTGGACGCGTTCGCGCAGCTGCGCGTGCTCGAGGAGCCGTTGGCGTCGCACTCGCTAGTGATGGAGTGTCTTAACCGCAACGCGCGCCGCCCCAAGAAGGCCAACCACGGCAAGCGCCCGTGCTCGCACTTTAGAAGACGGCAGAAGCGCCTTAGCCGACGAAACGCCGCCAAGTAACAAGCCCTGCAAAGCGAGCGTCGAGCAATTCGACGGTGCAAACGCGCGAGGGAGGCGTATGGCGTATGGCGTCTGGGCCAAGCGTAGGGTACGGTAGATGAGACGAGGAAAAAAGCACCAAAGAAAACACAATAGAGAAACACGAGCAGCTCGCCCCTTTATCCAAAACGCCCGAGTCGTACTGTCTTCGTATTTACTGCACACACGCATTTGGATTCGGTCACTCTCCACACGAGCGTTTCTTTCCTTCAAGAGCGATGCGTTCCGCTTGTCAAGATGTCTGTCCTAAGCCTATGTCTACTAACTAATGAGGTTCCTACTGTAAATATCGTTACAGGCCGCCTGCGCCAGCGGACGAGTCGTCGTCCCCGCCGCCGCCACCGTTGGGCTGCCCGCCGTTCTGCATCTGTCGGTACTGCTGCGTGACGGCTGCGCGTCGACGGTCGTCCATGAGCTGCTGCTGGAGCTGCAGCTTGCGCACGTGCTCGCGCAGGTCGTGGCAGCGCGGCACCTTGCACTCGTACTGGCGGCACTGGCGCGCGTGGAGCTGGAGCAGCGCCCACACGCGGCGGCACACCGTGCAACCGCCCAGCGCGCGCAACTTGCAGTGCGAGCCGTGGCGCATGAGCTCCTTCATCTTCTCGCAGTTGGCCGAGCCACACGAGCCGTCGCAGCCGCTCGCGTGGACCAGCAGCTGCATGTGGAGCCGCACGTTCTTGGCGCGCTGCTCGCGCAGCCGGCGCTGGTCGTCCGTGAGGGCGCCCTTGGCGGCGCCACCCTTGCCGCCCGCTCCGGCCACGCCGCTGGTCGGGATCTTCTCGAGCGGGTGCTCGTGCTTCTCCTTGGCGTGGCACGCGTCGCAGACGTCGAAGTCCGGACACGTGTGGCAATGCCAGCGGTTGCCCGAGACAATGTCGCGCGTGCAGGCGTTGCACTCGTACACGTACGCGTTCGGATTCGGGTTGCCCAGGTGGTAGAGCGCCATCATGGACGAGTGCTTGGCGCGCCGCAGCTCGTCAAACTGGTAGTGGTTGCCCTGGCAGAGGCTGAGGAACGCCTGCCGCGTGTCAAAGTACTCGCTGTCGTTGATCTCGTCCGGATCGGTACACTTTTCCGGCCACTTGACCTCCTCCGACTGCAAGTGCTTGAGCTGCTCCTGCACCTTCGCGCTGGGCGTCGCCTTGGCCTTGTCGTAGCAGGCGCCACAGAGCGTCAACTGCACTTTCTTCGGGTTCAACCCCAACTCTGTTGATGTGGTCGGGTCTTTCCAGAGCGTGCCCTTGATCACGGGTGTGTTACACAGGCGGCAGTACGGCTGCAGCTTGACGACCAGGAAGTCGTCCTTCATCGGCTCGATCACTTCGCCCATCTTCTTCATCAGCGGATCTGTCACCGTGCGGTCCACATCGTCAATCGAAGTGATCGCGCGCTCCTTCACCACGGTCGGCTCGTACGGACACGTCTCGCTTGTGGTCATCGCCTCGTCGTCGCCGTCGTCTGCCTCGCCTTCACCATCCGATCCCGTCGCATTGTCTTCGCCCTCAGCGCTCGACCCCGCAGTTGAAATCTTCCGCCGCTTGGTCTTCTTCGACTTGGACTTTTTGCTGGGCTTCTTGGTCTCGGCCGCTCCAGCCTTGCGCTTGGTGGCGCCTTTTTTCTTCTTGGGCTTTTCCGCGTCCAGCTTCTCGATCGCCTCCTCCGCCAGCCCCACCCAGTAGTCGCCTTCAAAGTACGGCAGCGCGCAGGTCGTGTTGTTGTTTCGCCAGTATTCATCGTACAAGTTGGAAATATGGAGCGCCACGCCCTCTTTCTGCGCCTTGATCAGCATATCCACATACCACTGGCGCAGTCGATCCGACTTGGGGGTCTTCTGTGCCTCCGGGTGGCAGTACAAAATGTAGTCGTCGCCCTTGAGCGGCGGACAAGCCCACAGATGGGCAGTGTGGAACCCGCGCTGGCGCACAAACTCCATGTACGCCACCAGCAGTTCGTGGTACACCTTGGTGCGAAGATGCGCCGGTTCAAAGTAGTTCACCGAGTCCAAGTACGAAATGTACACGCGCCTAGAATTGCAGTCCGCTTCTTGCTCGTCAAACTCGTGGACGTAAATGCCAAACAACAGCACCGAGACGCCGTGGATCTCTTGGAACATACAAATACACTTGGACTTGAACCGGTGCTCCGACGTGTACTTGTGCGAGTCCTTGTACCGCTGGAACATCTTGTCACGCACCATCAGCTGCTTCTCAATATTCGACACAAGCCGCACCGTGAGCCGCTCGGCCGTCACAATTTCTTTCACATTCTTGTTGGTCCACCGCGCCTCGTCCTCTCGCTCTTCCTGCAGAGCCTTGTAAATCCGTCGCTCCAGGTAATCCGAGAGCTTCGTTCGCATTAGATCCTTAGCGTTGAACGCGTGCTTGACCACCGGGTGCTTCTCCGGCTCCTTAATACGATGGTCAAGCAGGCACTCGGGACACAAAAACTCGCTGCCAGGCGTGGACGAGATCGAGTGGCCAGTGCTGTTGCTTGGGCCCGGTGCCTTCCCAGAATCGTTCTTCACCACCTGCGGCTTCTTTTCGGCGTCAATCTTGCCGTTGAACAGCGCACAGATCTGGTGGACCCACCGGTTGCACGAGTCACACTGGACCCACGGCTCTTCATGGACCTCGTCGTTCTTCTTCTTGGCCAGCTCCGTCTTTCGGTACGACTTGCCTTCGTTCCCTGTGACCATGTCGGGCAAGTTGGTCATGCACGGCTGGCAGCAATGGTACTTGTTGTCGGGCGCACAAAAGTAGTAGCAGTTCCGGCGGATACGGCTGTTGCACTCGCCGTTGCAGTACAGCACGGCCGGCTCAAACACCATCCGCTCCACGCCACAGAGTCGGCACGCGCTCTCGCCTTCGCGGGCTTTGCGCTCCTCTTCGCGGATCTCGGCCTCCAGCTTGCGCATTTCCGCGTTGAAGTCGTTCAGCATGTCCTTGGCCAGGTTGTACACGTCTTGGTCTTCGCTGTTGTACGTCTTGGCGTTTTCAAATGTTGTACGAACATCGTAGGCGAACTGATCCGTGTGCTTGTACACGCCGGCATCCAGCTTCTTCTTGATCGTGCCGAGGTCCATGGGGCGACGAATGATCTTAAAGTAGTTGGGAATGCCAAGGGCGACCGGATCCACGGGACTGCTAAACACCCAGCCAAACTTGTGCTCCATCATTCCTTTCAAGAGTCCTTCCAAGCGCTTTTTCAGGGTCGCTGGCTGCATCGTCGCGTTGTACCCGACCACGAGCGATTCAATATGAGCCTTCAACTCGTCGTTCGTCAGCTCGTTCAACATCGACGTCGGCGTGTCGCCCGGCGCGGCGCTGGGTCCTGGCGCTGGTGGCGACGGCACAGGAACCATCGCGACCGAGGCTGCCGTAGTATTCACCGTGACTGCGGCCGGCTCGGCCTTGATCTTCGACGCGTCCATCCGTTTGTGCTCCATCATCATCGCGTTCAACTTCGAGTTGTTCATCGTCAATGGATTCACAGCCGGCTCTGCCTTGAGTGGTGGAGCCGCCGCCGGCGGAGCAGCAGCTGATGCTCTCGATGGTGCTGGCGCCGACGAAGGTCCCGACTGCAAGTTGGCTGGCATTTCCAACGGTTTGCCCGCCGTGCCCAAATCACTCGGCATCTCTAATGGCTTGCCCGCCAGTGCGGAAGACGCGCTGCTCGGAATTGCCAGGCTTTGACCGAGAATGTCGTTTGCGGTTTGGCTAGTCGACGCAGGCCGCTGGGACGACTGGGCGACATGCGACTTGGCTGGCGCATGGCTCTGCGTCAACGACCCTTGAGCTTGCTGCAGTTGAGCCGAGAAGGACTGCTGCTGGGGCTGCATCGCTGGCTGGGGGCGCGCTGGCTGAGGTTGCGGCGCAGACGCAGATGGCCCTTGCAGTCCAGGCGGCATTGACAGCGGCTGCATGCTGAATTGTGTATGCCCGTTTGCTACGGGAGCCGGAGGTGGGGTAGGCTGAGCCGGGGTAGCCTGCGCAGGCGGACCGGCATTCGGCGCACCATTGATACGCGCATTGACGACGTGCTTAACGATCCGGTGCTGGCTCATACACTTTTTATACTTTTGATGCAGATCCTGGAGCGACACCTTCTTGGCTTGAACTTGCGCGTCGTACTGGGCCTGCATCGCTGGATCTTGCGTGGTATTCCGCATCTGCATGAGCTGCCGGCACTCGTTCATGATCGCATTCACTTGACTTCGCACTTGTTCGGCATAGTTTTCAAGCTTCTTCGAGTTGAGGTTGAGCTGCTCCAAACTGACGCCGCCAAGTCGCTGCTGAATCAGCGCGAGTTGCCGGTTTTCCTCGTCAGTCAGCCCAGGCACGTTCGCCTCCGGAGCACCAGACGCCGGCTGAGTGGGTTTCTGCTGAGCACCAACGGAAGCAGAAATCGACGGTCGGCCATTCATCATCTGGCCAGGCTGGGTTGTCGGCTGCGACACGGCCTGCTGCTGATACTGCATTTTCTGTTGGTCCGGTGCGGAAGTCGGCGGCTGCACCGGCGCCGAATGCCCATTTGAAAGTGCCTGGTTTTGAAGCTGCGCATGCCGACGCTCAGTCGCGGCTTGGATTTGCGCCAGTGCACGGTCCGTGTCCATGATCAACGCGCCGTTCTTCTCTTTCACCTCCACCGGGTACCGCAGCAACTGGCACACCAGACACTTCATGTTTTCGCACTGCTGAAAGTGCGACAGAACATACTTGGAGGAGATGCAGTGCGAGTACGCACATGGCGTCGTCTCCTTGCAGTTCCCCATGTGCTGCCACAGCCGCTTCATCTCGCCACAGCTATTCGTCGCCACGCAGGTCCCTTCAGGCGCTTTGCAGCCCATCGCGTGGCGCAACAATAGCAGTCGCTGCTGCTGCCGCTGAAGCACGCCTTTGGAATTGGCGTTCATCACGTCGCTGGTGGTCATCGACTGGAGCTTGTTGTGGTACTCGCGCTTCTGTTCCTCCTCCAGAGACGATGTCACGTGCTGCGCTCGCATTTTGAACTGTTGCAGGAACTGGGCTGAGCGGCTGTGAGTGGCCGCAGCCATCGCCGCGTTGTTTGCTGTAGCTGCATCCATCATAACCTGCCGCGCGCTCGCGTCGTTCGCAGATGCAGGCGTTCGGTTCATCTGCATGCCACTGGACGCTGGAGTCTGCTGGATTAACTCGGGTGGCATCGGGATCGCCTGAGATACCTCCAACTTTACAGGTGCACTAGGTCCTTGCAATTCTGCAGGCATTTGGATTGGCTGCGGAGCCGCACTCATCGGCGCCTTCACAGTTGCGGCCGATTGGCTCACCGCGTCTGCTCCTGGAAAAGGGATCGCCATGGGTTCCAACGCTGGCGCTGGTGTCGGTGTTTGTGCCGGCGCCGGCTGGCGAGCAGCGGTGGGCGCTGAAGAGGTCGTCGCTTGGGCCTGTCCCGCAGAGCCAGCTTGGCTGGGTCCCGGAGTCGTCCGTCCGCGCTGCTGGGTTTGCGCTGCTCGCACGATACTCTTCAAGCGGCCTTGCAAAGTACTCGTGTTCGCGTATTCTTCTCGCGATGACGAAATCCGGTAGCACTCGTCCTCTAGCCGCTTCGCCATCTCCGGTAACCGCTGCAGCCAATTGGCTGGTGCATTAGACTTTTGGCTCTGCAGCACGCGCATGATGTGGTTCGTCATCTCTCGCCGTAGCGGCTGATCGGCCGGCGAATGCCACGGTTGCCGAACAGCAGGAGTGCTTGGTGTGAGACCAGTGCTGGCGGTGGTAGGTTGAGAGGTCGGAGCGAAAGCCTGATACTGCGCGTTCGACGTTGGAGCTGTCGAGGGGGCTTGCGTTGCCACTTGAGGCTGCTGAGGAGTCGGCCGAGACTGCTGAGGCGCTGAGCCCTGCGTTGTAGACTGAATGCCATTCATACCCCCCTGCTGCATGGCCATTTGTTGCTGGAGCGCTTGCAGTTGGTGTTGTCGCTGGAGCTGCGCCGCCGTGGCCGCGTTCGGCTGCTGCTGACCAGCCTGCTGCGCCTTTGCGAGCTGAGCTTGCTGCTGCTGCTGCTGCATGTTCGTGAACTGGAGCTGTGACTGGCGCTGCTGGAGCATCCGCAAGTACTCTTGTTGCTGTTGCTGCTGTTGCTGCTGAGGCTGGAAGTACATCTGTCCATTGGCCATGTTCACCATCATGCCGTTCATCTGCTGCTGCTGCTGCTGCTGCATCGGGTTGTACGCGCCGCCCATGAACATCGGGTTCATCTGGAAGTTCATGTTCATGTCGGGCAGAAAGCCGTTCGCCATGCCGCCGCTCATCCCCATGGACATCGGCATGCTCATGGCGCCGCTCATCGCCGGATTCATGTTCACGTTCATCGCCCCCGCCATCACCGCTGTGCTCATGTCCATGCCCGCGAAGTTCTGCGCCGCGCTGCCGTTCATCGCTGCGCGGTTCTGGCTCGCCGCGGCGTTCCCAGCCATGTTGAGACTTGGCGCATCGCCCGCAAGCGAGGCTGGGAACGGAATGGCTGCACTGGTCGCGACCGACGGATCCGCGGACAGCGAGGACGCGCTGCTGGCCGCACTGACGCTGGCCGACGTCGTCACATTGCTTACCGAGCTACTGGCCGTGTTAGCGGAGCTCTTGGGCGAATTGAGCTCATCGGGAAAGTCGATCATGCCCGTGGACGAGCCCGGCGGGCCGATGGTCGTGTCCATCATCATCATCGAGCTGCTAAAGTCGAGTCCGGTCGGGTTGATCAGGTCGGTCGCGCCACCCATGCCGCCCATGCCGCCGAGGTTGAGCTGGTTCATGTATCGATTGTCCATCGGCAGCCCCAGCCCAAAGTCGCCGACAAACGACTCCGAGTCCATCACGGGTACCCGCTCGCACAGGATCTACTTCATCGACCGAATTCACGTGAGTCTAAGTGCATCTCCTACCATTCGTCAAAATCGCCAAGCGTACCTGGTGAAAGGCGCGAGACTAAAAAAGCTCGAGCTTGGATGGCAAATCGCGGCTGCTAGAGATCGCCTGGAAGCGCGCGAGACGGCTGCAGAGAGAGACGACGGTCGCTGGGAGGAGATGGAGGCGTCGCGTGTGCGTTCGAGTGCCGTGCAGACGCAAGAAGTCCGCCGCAAGCGTCGCGCTGAGAGCCCTCGTTGAGTTTGGGCGCCGCCCGTACAGTTCGCCTGGAGGCAAGCAAGTGTAGGTGGGGGAGGAAGTGCAAGTTGCTCCAAGCGACTATACTGAAACCAAGTCAGTAGCTTCGCGCAACACGCTCCCTTCCACACAAAGAGCGACTGTGCGCGAGTGCGAGCGAGTGTCAGAGTGAGCCGAGTTGAGTGAAGAACACCTGGAAAACGGAAATAACATGAGGAAAATTTACACAAATGAAACATTCTAGACTCCAACACTATCTTTTCTATACTCTAGAATTCGTTTAATGTACAACTAAACAATTCGAGAGAAGTATCTACGGAAAGAGACGCAAATTAATGTGACGCGAAGGTCTCTCCAAGAGAGCAGCAGTTCAGTTTGAAAGGCATCATCGTCGTGTGTCGCGCGAGTGTGCCGCTTGGACCCCCTCATGAAGAGCCACACTTCATGGGTTGACGGCGACGTCACGATGGACCGACGAAATAATGGACCATAATACCCTCTCTCCTCGTCAATATCTTTGTTGACTTGAACATCGTCTAGGATTGTTTACCGCGGTGGTTTAAATGGGTGATCCCGCCCACCAAAGCGGAGCTGGCCCGACTCTTTCTTCCCGCCCAGTCCGCCGCCCAGGCGCCGTGGCTTCCACCCGCGCATGACACGCCCGCGCTCATAGTCCACCAGTACGGTCCGCCCGTCGATCTCAGTGCGGTGCGCGGCGTTGTATGCGACACGGAACGCGCGCTCCTCCTCAAACTCCACGAACGCGTATCCTTTGGACTGCTGGGTGACCACGTCCCGCACAAGTCGGACCCGCCGGATCCGACCGAACTGCGCGAAGACTGTTCTCAGCGTCTCCTCAGTGGTCGCAAAGCTGAGTCGTCCGACGAACAGCGTGGCATACGGATTCCCAGCGATTTGCGCGTCTTTCGACGGGTCGAACTTAGCGGCCAGCGCGCGCACGAGCGCCTTGTCGTGCGGCTCGGTGGCGGAGCCGTCCATGCTGCCGACTTGGATCGGATCGTAGTCTTTCGCGTACCAGCATGGCCGACGGTTCGTGCGAGGAGGCGGACGACTGGCTTCGCGTGGCCGTGCGCGTGGAGGACTGCGGCTGCGGCTGCGGCTGAAGCGCCTTTCGAAGCGCGCTGACCGGTCTCTGCTGCGACTGCGTCGGTCGCGTCGGTCGCGTTGGTCACACGGTCCCCGCTCGCGACCGCGACTGCGACTTGGGCTTCGATGACGATCTCTCATCTGATTCTGTCTCTGTCTGCAAATCTGTATTTCGGTTCTTATTCTTACCTGCTACGGATTCTAAGTCTGTTAAAAACTGTTCAATGTTGAAGTCTGGTCAAATAGAATTTCGCTGCTACACGGCGGTGATGGTGTAGCGGGGTTGAAGTTCCTGGCCGCCTGGCAGCAGCGCGGCAGTGGGGATCAGCTCCGTCGGTTGTCGGTCGCTGCGCCACTCGAGCCGCAGTGCGCCACTCAGCTCGCGTCGCGACGTGCTGCGGTACTCGACGACGATCCGGTGGAGTCGTCCGCCGACCAGATCCACAGTTCCTTCCACGCCAACTGGCGAGTCGCCTGTGGCAGAACCGGCGTTTAGCGCATCCACAATTGGTTTATTGTCGATGTAGACGGCTCCAGCTGGCAATACCGTCAGCCGCAGCACGTAGGTCTCTGTGTACAGAGGCTTGAGGAAGCCTCGCCACTGGACCCGCGGGTAGTTGCGCATGGTGTAGTTGGCGGTCCAGTCAAACGCGAGCTGCGGATCAACCCACTGCGCTGCTGGCGCTAGCTCCATCATAGCAAACCTTGTGTTCTCATAGTACGAGCCCACGAGTCCTCTTCCCGGATTCGCAAGCACGCTGGTGATCACATAGACACCGGCGAGTGGGAGCTGATACTGGACGAGGTACTGGCCGTTCTGGAGATCGACGACATCGCCGACCACGATCGCCGGTCCGCGGATCGTGACAGCAAAATTATCACCACCTAACTCCTTCGCGTTTTGGTAGAAATCCCGCGCCGTGATCATGAATGACAGCGGTATTGAGGCGTGGACTTGCGGGCCGAGCCCACTGCCGCTCGCCGTAGACGCCAGCGCCGAGGCAAGGTTGGGAAGCACGCGAAGCGCAGCTGTCTTCTGGACCAACACATCATCCAGCAGGGCAAGTAGGATTTCGTAGTGTCCAGTCGTAATGGCTATATAGTTGACGCGCACTCGGCCGTCGACGGCGTCTTCGTAAACTGTGTCGAACACCACTCGCGGGTCCGCTAGCTGCCGCAGCCGGACGACGATCTTGTCACGGGCAATGGTTTGCTGGATGCGGTTCGCATGCACGTCACGTAGCTCCACAGTGAATGAGGATTCGACACCTGCGATCGCGCTGATGACGCCGTCGCCGACCAGTGTGGAGCTCGTAGCGAGGGGCTTGTTTGCAAGCACACGCAGCGTGAACGGACTCTGCTGGATCAAAAACGGTCTGAGTCGTTCGATGAGCGACTCGGTGCCCGTCCCGGCGTGGATGTCGTCGCTCATTCGTGTCGCTGCAACCACCATCGAGAAGTTGCCACGTAGAATTGGCGTGAGCGAGATGTCGTAGATTCCGTGACTACCGTCCATGACGGTCGCCTTGATGTCGACGTCGTCGGGAAGCTGAGGGAACAAGACGGAGAGGCGGTCACCACCACTGCTTCGCACGTTGCCGAACCGATCGCGTGCTGTAACTTGGAACGTAAACAATTCGCCAGCAGTGACAGTGACGACGCTGGGCTCGGTATAGCTGCCATGTGGGAAGATGGCTGTGAACGATGGACTGTCGGCGATGGCGGGCATGACATTCAGTGCAGGGACGTTGTTTTCGAACGTCCAGCCTGTGAGCAGTCGACTGGCTGGGATTACTTCGCGTGGTTGCGAGAGGCTCTCCCATTCGACACGGATACTCGCGTTTCGCAGAAGTGTCGGCTTGGAAAAGTTGGCGTGGAGAGGAACAAGTTGGTTCGCGGAGAGCACGAGTTGTTCGGACACTGAGGCGGTCGTTGCGGTCAGCCACAGTGATTCAAACAATCTTTGGCTCTGGAGGCGTAGGCTAAAGCCGCCGTTGAGCGTGACGTGGATCGTGTAGATCTCGCTGAATCGAGGAAGCAAGTAGCCGCTCCAGTGGATACTGTACGTCTCACGGTCGTCGGTTTGGAGCGGCGGCGCCAGCCCAAATGCGAAATCGATCGTTGGATCGACACGCTGGAACTTGACGGCACCGACCAAGTCTGACGACCCGTAGAATGTCGCGTTAAGACCGCCCGGATAAAGAATGCGCTGGGAGAGCTCGTAGAATTGTGCGACTTTAGGCGTGAACTGGGCCACGTAGCTGCCGTTTGCCTCGTCCAATACGTGTATTGAATCCACGAGCGATCGGTTAGTGAAGCTCGCGTGGAATTCGAACAGCGAACCGCCCGATTCCAGCACATTCCCGGCTGCGTCTCGCGCGGTGATACGCGCTATCACAGGTGAACCAGCGTAGTACACTGGCAGCGCACTGGAAGGCGAAATCAAGTCGATGCTGGTTGTCGTATAGGAGGCCGAGGCTGGGTACGAGTACATAGTGAACGGACTCCCACGGATTGCGACCGAGTCCACAGTCACCTGGATCTGGTACGAGCCTTTGGCCTTCAGATTGTACGACACTGCGTACGTGCCGTCTCCGTTGTACACCACCTGCAAGCCAGAGTGGGCGACAGCCACGGCAGCTGTGGATGGCGCGGGGCCAACAAACGTCACGCCAACGGCTTCTGATCCGGCGTTGAGCTTGTCGTTGTCGAATGAGTCGCGGATAATTACCGTAAAATTTGCGAGTTGGCCGGCGATCGACGATACTAGCGCGACTCCTTTGGCCAAACTGAGCGAGCCGAGTGCCGGTCCGGAAGTGACGTCAACCGCGAACGGCGAGCCAACGATCGGAGCGAACATCGCGCTGCGAAAGAGTCCCACGTGAAGCTTGGATGCGCCAACAAACTTGGCAGTGAAGGTACACGAATATTTACTGTTGAGCAGATCCGTACAGACGCCGCTGACATTGCCCTTGCTTGAGTGTTCCAGAACGACTTGGTACACAGCGCCACCAGCGACCAGGTCATTACTGTTGGCGTCTCGCGACTGGATCTGGAACGAAGACTGGATTTTGGTGGCTGCCACACTGAGACCGTTGCCAATCGCAACACTGGTCGAGCCGACCGCGACGTTTGGCATGACCGTCACACTGTACGGGGAGTCGTGGATCGGAGCGCCGTTCTGGGTCACGTGGATCATGTAGGTACCGACAAATCGCGGTGTGTACGTGAACGTGTACGTGCCGTCGCTATTATCGACCACGGTGCCAAGATCCACCGCGCCGCTTCTGGTTGTGTGGAGCGCACACAGCGTGAGCTCGATCGCTGCGCCACTACTGGAGTAAATGCGATTCCTGTGCAGATCTCGAGTCTCGAGCTGCACGGTGGTGGCAGCGCCAGCCACGCGACTAGCTGTGATTCCTGCGCCGGAGAGAACCGACCGCGACGGATGCATGCGGCTGGGCTGCACGGTCACCACGAACGGACTCCCCATGATCAGTGCGTTGCTTAGGTACACGTTAAGGTTGTGCGAGCCACTGAAGAACGGGGTACACGTCACGTCGAATACCGCGCTTTCGCCACGCCACACAAAGGCGCAATCGACTTGCTTGGACCCTGTGCCACCCAGACTTTGATCGGAAACCACCGCGAGGGTGGCCTGGAAATAGTCAATTTTGGGGTCGATCATGCTGCGTGCATTGCCGTACACATCAACGGGGAACAGCTGGAGACGGAGTGGCGTGCCTGCAATTGTAGCGAGCGTCCCTCTTAGATAGCTAGTCGAGACGTGGCTTGCTTGTGCTGGAGAAATGACGATATTGGAGAAAGGGCTGCCGCGGATATGTTGCGTCGTGAACAAATTGGCGGGTGGAATGATCTCTTTGGACACGCCAGTCGCGCTCCAGCTCAGCGAGATCCGCGCGTCGTCGACAAGGTCGCGGTATTCGATCTGGATGGCGTAGTAGCGCGTGCTGTCGAGATCCACAATGGCTTGGACGTGCACTCCGTGGTGGTTCTCCACGCTCCAGCGGTCAATCAGCAGCAAATCGCCGATCCAAAGCCTCACGTGGTCGTCGCAATCCACATAAATCGTGGTGTCGCCCGTCACTTTCGGCTTGATTCGTCCGCTCCAGCGCACGCCAACGTAATCGCTCGCGTCAGGGAACAGCGGTCCGTTGTTCCACGTGAAGTTGAGCTGGCGGTCGATTCGAGTGACGACGGGTGATTCACTGAGCCAGGCGTCGCCATAGTAGTCACCGCGAAGACCACCCGGGTACAATACATACACCGCTACCGTGTAGGTACCCGCGAGCTTGCGTCGCCACGCAATCGTGTAGGTGCCATTCGAGTGGTCGGTGATCTGCCCCGTTCGTTTTGGCCGATACGACGACAATGGAGCTACCACCTCCACGGCTTCGTCGGCTACAAACGACTCCATATGCAGCAGATCCCCTCCGGATTTCTTTGCGGAGCCGTCGCCCAGTACAGACTGGAGCTGGAACGTGAGCGTGTCGCCAGCGAAGCCGCCTTTCTCCAGTATCGTGCCGCTTTGCGGAATCAAATACGTCAGCGTCGCATCCGTCAGCGGCATGTCGTTGTCGAGGATCGTGACCAGTGCCTGGCGCTGGTTGCCAAGTGAACTGCCATCGCTTGGCGACCGCAGCACCACCCGAAACGTCTCGTCGGTCTCCACAACGTGATCGTCGTGGATCGTCAGTAGGAACGACATGTTCACGACGCCATCGACAAACTGCAGCAACTGCGAGCCTGTGTAGAAAGCGGTTGGCGAAACATCCTGGCTAGTTGTAGTGACATGCTGGAGCTCGTACATGACGCTAGCAGCGCCCTTCCCGCCGCCACTGCGTTGAACAGTGAGCGTGATGTTCTGGGCTGTCTCTGGAACCGCATATACTGGCGACGTGAACGAAAAGACGCCTGCGTGACCACAAACACGGTGGCTCACGCGAGTCGGCTGGCACGACCACGAGGCATCGAAGCTTTTGCCTTGCACGCAGCTGGCGCTGCTGTCGTTGAGATACTTGGGTGTTGGGGATGAGATTGGGAGCAGGTCAAACACCTCGGCTTCGTCAAACACGCGTGGATCTTGGCTGCCGTAAGAGAATTTGAACGAAAACTCGCGCGATTGCTCGTCGAACGGCAGCAAATCATCGACGTTGCGCGCGCCGCTGCGGCGAACCGAGTTGAGAAGCGGGTCAGTGCACTGCAGACAGCGCGTGGAGCTGCAAACGAGGCACCGCGGATCGTACTTCTTGCAAGACACTGTGTCAGCAACACGCGTTCATATCAGTTTCCTGCACGTTTGAGGGTGATAAAGCAATGGATACTACCGCAGATTTGTGTCGCAGGATCGACGAAGAAGCCTTCGCTACAAGAGAGGCACGCCGAGGCTGTGCAGCTTGCACACTTCGGATCGAATCTGCAAAATAGTTTCGAGCAGTCATCTCCTCCGCGGTACAGCGCACACGTGCACGTTCCCGTCTCATAGTCACAGACACCGGCACGTGAGCAGTCTTTTGGACATCTCTCTACGCAGGAATATGGACATGTCAGCGTCAGGACCTATCTGTCTATCTTGCAGAGCAAGGCGCCGATTGACGTACTCTTTGGGTAACAAAGGTCCCCCTTCCGAAAGTAGGACGGCTTGCAGTCTGTGCAGCCCAACCCTGTGTATCCTTGATTGCACACGCAGAGTCCACTGCGGCGGTCGCAGTATCCGTACTCGCGCCCGTGGCAGAAGTACTCCTCGTCATTGATCGGGCCGACCATCCCGGGACATTTTTCTACCGCATTAATAAGTATCACTCCCAATGCTTCTCCATTCTAGCCACCACAGTCAATACGCACGTTTAGGCGATCCAAACAAGTACACGCGCGGTGTGTCGGGCGAGAATGGCGCGCCTTCGTTTACGCGCTCCGGATCCGGATTGGCCGGGTCCCCAAAGTACCCGACGCCGCCCTTGTCGTACGGTTCAAACACGGCACGTGTGGAGGCCACCGGATCAGTGGGCGACGAGAGGATGCGGAACGCATCTGTACGATCCACGGGTACCGCGCATAGCAGCAGTAGCGGCAGCAGCAGCGCTCGCGTCATCAGCGCTGGCATGGTGGAATTGGTTGCATCCTCTTTGATCCGCCCGTGCCTTTTCAAGATCCTGAAGCGCTCAACACTACTCTGATTGGCTGAATTTTTTAAGGGTTACGGTGTTTTGATTTCCCCCTAGAAAGTGTAACCGCGAACTTAGTAGAGGCAACCGAACCGCCACATCCGCCAAACTGCCATATACCGAGCGAAAATGGCGCCAAGGTGACTACTTCTCCGAGGACGAATATGCGGTCTGTGGGCCAATCAAAGCCTCTTGAGAAGGATCCTCGCAAAGGTGAGACAGCGAGGAATGAGTACGTGCAACTCGCGGTGGAATTGCGCGACATGGCCTTCCAGCCCAAGAAATGGCGCCGCGTCATGGACCAGTCGACGCAACTTCTGCATACTTCAACTGACAGCGCAGCTACGCGATCAAGCCACCAAGACTTGAAGGACTTCACAACGACGAAGAGGAAGATGGCGCGAGTGTCCGAGAGACATGTCGCTGTCGCTCGACCTAAGTCCCGGGAGGAAGACGACGGCGAGCAGACGACCGACCAAGGAAAGCTGCCGCGCATTTCCATTCGCAGCGCCGCCAGCAGCGCGAAGCTGCCGACGCTGCCGCCCACGCTGGCGCAGTATCTCAACCAGCCGCAGTTGGTTGCCGAGATTCTACGAGAAAGTAGTGACTGCGCCGATGATATTGAGCAAGAGGCCGGGGCATTGATACCTCCCGCAATCGACGAGGAAGACGAAGACGAAGACGACGACAAAGACAAAGACAAAGACAAAGACAACAGCACACTACACCAGCCAGTGTCGCCGGACGCATGCGAACGGAGTCGAACAGCTGTTCGCCCCGTGCTGTCGATCCTCTCACCTCGCACGCGCGATGGGCTGGCGCACTTGCCGGCATTGACCGCGGACGAGCTACACGCGGTCCACGAGCTCGAGCGGCTCGCGGAGGAAACGCGACGGCGACAGTCACTGTACGTGGCGCTCAAGCAGTTTGGCAGCGAGAAGCGCACGCTTAGTCGCGGGTTCCGCCACCGGAAAATGGCGACGCGAGAACTGGCCGAGCGCCAGGCGGCGAGCGTGCGCGAGGCCAAGCAGCGCGCGTTCCAGTCGCCGTGGAAGAAGCGCCATGCGCTGTCCGGCCATGCTCGAGAGCTGCAGCTTCAACGAGCCGAGGTGATCCAAATGGCGCTGGAAGACGTCAATGCGCTGTTTCTCCAGGTTTCTCCGCGTTCTCGGTTTAGCCGCCACCCAGAGACCGCGCCATTTGTACTCCCAAGCGGCCTCTCCACGGTAGTGCGTTCCAAGTGGAAGCACGAGCACAAGCGGCTGCTGGAGATGCGGCAAGCAACGACGATGCAGGAGCGAACCGCGGAAGAGCAATTGGACCGAACGCTTGAGGAGATCAAGCAGTGGATCCCACTGGAAGTTATGTATGAGTTCGGCCAGGGCAAGTTTGCGTCGCCGGCGCAGCAGCGAGCTGTCGGGTTACTCTATCGCGTGGGCCAACGTCTCAAGAACAACCTCCTCGTGCAGGCAATCCACCAGTGGAAGCTCGTCGTCGCCAATGAAAACCTCATAGCAGCTCAGCAATCAGCTCTGACGCTCCAGTGCTGGTGGCGCCAGCTGCGAGCAGTCCAAACGGTAGCAAGCCGCAGGCGCGTGCGGCGTGAGATCGAGCGACGTCAGCGCAGTATGCTTCTCCTTTTGGCGAGTGCGGAGAATAAGAGTGCGTGCACGATCACGGCGGTGATAAGGAAGCGAGGTGCACAGAGGAGACGTGAGAAAGCCAAGCAACGAGACGTTGCAGCGAGGCGGATTCAGACATTTTGGTGCCGTCAGCAAGCAGCGTGGATGGCGCTGCGCCATCATATGCGTCAACAAAAACGACGAAATGCAGCTTTGATCGTGCAGCGTTACTTCCGCGGGTTTCTTGCGCGCCGTCTGCGACGGCTTCTCGCAAAGATCAAACAAGTCCAACGGACGATGGTTCAACGAGAGCATGAGAAGAATTTGCGAGCAAAGCAGCGACATCGCTTTGGCGCGGTGCTTGTTATCCAGCGCGCCTTTCGAGCGTGGGTCCAGTGTCGGCTCATAGCGTTGCGCAGACGACGAGCTCAGTTCGAGCGAGAGAAGGGCAAAATTCTCAAGCTGCAGGCCCAGTATCGAGGGCGGCGGGCTCGACGGTGGGTAGTCCAACATCGAAAAGCATTTTCGCACGCAACTCTAGTGATCCAGTGTGCCTGGAGAAGCTATGTGGCGCGAAGAACGAAGCGAGGATTCGAGCGTTGCCGTCAGGGAGAGCGAGCAGCGCAAGCCGCAGAATCGGTTGAACGCCGCAGACGCATGAAGGCGAAAGCACTGGTTCTCCCAGTGAATATCAACAAAGCAGCCTGGAATGGTCTCTTTCCGATGGCGACGAAAGCTGCCCCGATAGATGGCAAGAAAGACGTTGATGGAACACCGAAAGAAATCGTCGCCGCAACGACAATCCAGGCTTTGTGGCGCGGGAAGAAGCTCCGTCGACGGTTGAAACACGTCCGCGCACGACACCGTGAGTTGGCTCGCCGATCCGTGAATCGAAAGCGACGTGAGGCAGCCGTTTGTATCCAGCGTCATGCTCGAGGCATTCAAGGCCGAAGCCGAGCTTGGAGTGTGATGGTTCATCGTGCGGCTTCCAAAATCCAAGGAGCTTGGCGAGGAATTTCGACGCGTCGCGAGCTGTTCCGCATGCGAGCTGCGCTGAAAGCGCTGATGAAAATGCAATGCCGTTGGCGAATACGGCGCAATCAAGAAATCCAAGGTCAGCGACACCGTTCAGCCATCCGTATTCAGCGCGGATGGCGTCGCTGCATGGGCAAGGCGTGGCTGTATCGGGCAGTGCGCCGGCAGCAATTTCTGGCGGAAGAAAACGCGATGGGTGTCGCGTTGATAAAGCTCACTCAAAAGCGAATCGACGACGACCTCTTGATCCAGAGTTTCATTCATCACAACATCCAGATCTCGAAGAACCCGCACGAAGTAACAATACTAGGCGAAGACGAGGAGGACATCAGATCTGTCCAACGTTCGCTGTACAAGCTGGACAGTGCGAAGCGACAGTGGAAGCGTCGTGGATACGATGGCGTCTGGCAGGAATTGTATCGAGAAATTTCGGGCAACTCGTTCGAGATCGATAGCTCACACTTTGCTCGATTTCTCAAGGCGCTGCCGCGCGGATTCATCAACCAACGTAATTTCTCCTTGCAGATCGTTGATTTGATTTTTGCGAAGATGAAAGAGCCCAAGTCACGCACGATCACGTTTACGCGGTTCAACAAGGCGATGGCAATGGTGTGGCAGGAAAAGTTCGCACCAGCTGGGGCTCTGGAAACGTCGGGCGCGGACGCCACGGTCCAGAAAAAGCGAGACCAAGACCTTTATCTGCGTTTCATGCACGACTTTGTGTTACCATCGACTCTCCACCATGGCAAATATCGAAAGCTTCTCGAGCTGTCGTGCACGCAACGGCTCGAATGGGCAGCCAACGTGCTGCGACGATTCGCCAACCGAATCGCAGGTGCGGAGCGACACCACCAGTTCGTTCTGATTTACCGACAGCACAAGCTTGAACAGTTGCGCTCGCATGCAGCTCGGGTATTGCAGCGCCATTATCGACTGTACAAGTTCCGAGCGACCCTCAAGGCAACGCTGGCGCAAATGTTTATCGAGTATATTGACTATAAAGGCCGATCGGTTCGCTTCGAGCACATCGAGACTCGACGCGCTATCTCGGCGGTCAACCGAAGACCTGCATTTCTGCGCGGAGTCTGCTGCAACAGCATGATTCCGTTACCGTTTCCAGGTGAAGAATTCCGCGCAGTTTGCGAGCGCCACGAGTCTGCAACCGACCCCCAAAAGAAGGTACACGCGACAGTCTATTGCGTCGAGTGCGAAGATCCCATGTGCGTGACTTGCTTTGCACGGGACCACGACAAGCGTGCAGCGTTCCAGTCGCATGCGCAGAGAAAGATCGAGGTGTGCAGCCATTGCCATGTCGAGACCGCGACTCGCGAGTGTCTCCAGTGCGGCGATGGCAAAGTGCCGTTTTGTGACGTGTGCTTCCCGTTTGTGCACAAGAAAACTGCCCAACTAGAGGTGGCCAACGACGAGGAGGCGGATGTATCGGCGAAAGCCATGCATCGATACCGTCGGTTAGTCGTGGCGTGCGTCGAGTGCGAGGAAAAAGTTGCCCAATGGATGTGCGACGTGTGCGAAGACATCTTTTGCAAGCGCTGCCTGTCGAAATTGCACGCAAAAGGAAAACGGCAGTCCCATCACTGCCATCGTCTGAGCTATTTCTCCGTTTTGAAGCAAAAGGCACAAATCAAGCGCCAAACGGAAGCACAGAAACACCATGACCAGCGACGACGCGAACGAGACGCGAGACAAGTAGAAGAAGAGCGCGTACGGAAGCTGCACGAGGCAAGTGCAACCACGATCCAGGCGTGGGTTCGGTCATTTCAGGCCAGGCAACGAGGCAAAGCGTACATGAAGCTCGTGCGGCGAACGAACGCAGCAAAAGCACAGCGAGTGAAAGACGATACAAAACGATCTTCGTGGGCCTACAGGCTCAAAAGCGTCGTGGGTCTCGAGCCCACACTCAAGTCGGATACGCTCGACGAGATTGACGCTCGACGAAGACGCATCGCCTCGATCAAGAAAACGCTGTTTTTCTACCGAAACGAAGACGACGAGGACGACGGTGACGCGAAGACATCGGACGGGAAAAGCGGTAAAGCGGACAGGAAAAAGAAAAAGCGAAAGAAACGCTGGACGAAGAAAGCCCGTGCTGCGGTGGAAAATGCCGCGACCACATGGTTAGCGTACGGGACGCAAGTCAAAATCATGCGTGGCACCGAGTGGAAGGACAGTGTCGCCACGATTCTTTCCACCCAAAATTTGTTCAACACGGGCCATGTGCTGGTCTTTATCCAACTGGCGAACCGAGCTGTCGTCGTCAACTGGGAAGACATCCTTCCGTACAATGAAGATGAGATCCTGCGCGAGCCGTACGAGTCTCCCTTCCAAGTCGCCACGGACGCCGTATTCAACTTCCGAGCCAAATATGCGCGTGTCGTGGACGCGGCCGCGCGGCGTGCCAAGCTCTTGTATGTCCAGTCGACTGAATTCCACGACGTGGTACAGTACGCGTGGGTAGTCGAGTTCAACAAGTTTGAGCAGAAGGAAGAGTACTGGAATGTCGTGTTGAACAAGCGCACATTTACTGTGCCAAAGGCGATGATGCTGCTGGAGCGAATGGAAGGTGAGGAGCGCGACCGTGTGGACGCGCGCGTCGCGATGGCAAAAAAGAAGCTTCAACAGCTGCTGAATCCATTGCAGTCGCTGGACAAGACACGATTGGCGGCTCGTCGCCACGCTGTTGTACCGATCGCTGCATCTTTGAAACAAGTGGAGAATGACGTTCACAGCAGACTTCGCGTCGAGGCAGAAGCGCTTCGCTGTGCACAGTTCTGGCACGACAGTGTTGTTCCAAACCAGCATTTCGGGGGCAAATACGCCCAGCGATTTCTCACAGCGTGCTCCGTCGCTCCTCGATCGACAGAGGATTGTTGGCTCATGGTGAGACTTCTCCAATGGATCGAATTGCAAGACAGCGACGCCTATGTGGCCAACTCGAAAGAGTTTTTCAAGAAAGCGGCCGACATCCAGATGTTCATCGTGGGCGAGCTCACCGAGTCGCTGAGCAAAAATGACATGAAAGAGTCGCAGGAGAATTTTGAGCGATTGCTGAAGCTAAAGGACGAGACTGTCCACTTGCTGATCTCGAAAGCTGAGCAAGAAGCCGTCGCAGCCGAGGCCAAAGAGAGATGAGGACGAATAAGTTGGCGAAGACCGAAAAAAGCATTTTTACACAAACTCAGCTCGACTACCGATATTACTACATTGACAACGCTCGCCGCCAAGCGCCTAGTTGATCTCGTGATACCCATCCAGTTGAGCACCCTGCGGTGCTGTGTGGCGAGGAGACGACTTGGCCGTCTCCTGCTCGGCCTTTGTCTTGCGAATGACGTCCAGAAGCGACTCGGATTTCCGTTCTTCGTCGCCATGATCGTCGTCCTCACGCCCCGACGCGTCCTCTGCATCTTGGTTGGCGATCGCTTGGGCGAGCAGGCGAACGGATTCATCATCATGCGTTTCGTCATTGGCTCTTGTTCCCATCAGTCGCTGCGGCAGCTCCGATTTGACCGCCACCGTGAACAGAAACGCGACGATTGCGACGACAATAAGAATCACGAGAAGATGAGCTGCAGACCCACAGAGACACGGATCGTCAGTGGGTTTTCAGGGGCGACGAGCATGGGTAACAGAGCGAGAAAGCACGTACAGACAAAGTGGGTCGGCGCTGCACAAGACACAAAAGAAGAGAGGAAAAAGTGAGTCTCGACGGCAATTGCCCACTGTGAGGAAACAAGATACAGAGCATCTGAACGCACCGGTCACGCTGACTCGACTTGGCGCGTAGGAGATCAAGGCACGGCGTTCCTTGTTCGTCGATGCCGGCAACGCTGCGACGAGCACGAATCGATAGTCGCCGCTTGTGCTGAACGCGTCGGCAAACTGCGTTGACAGCGTCACGCGCTGGCTCACGGCACTCGACGTCGCCGGCAGCACGTACGCAACGGACGACGAGCGGCTGACGCACTGGGGCGGCGGCGGATGCTCAGGCGGCACATTTGAACTGTTGAGCGGCGGCACCATCTCAGCGTACAGCGTGTACTCACATCCATCGCACGTCTGGTTGACGGTGGCGGCCGCTGTCGGTTCCCATGTCTGCGCCGTGTTGAACGCGAGTTGCGTTGTGCGGGTGCTGAACGACACATTGAGTCGCCTGGCCGCCGCCGCTTCCTCTGGTCCACCGGCCACAGAGAACGCCTTGCTGAACGCGCCATTGCGTTTGGTGGACCGCAGCACGGCGACCACCTCGGCGCTTTGAGCAAAATGGGCGTGTAGCACGAAGCCTTTGACATTTGTCGGGTCTTTATGCATTGAGACATTGCGATCGCTGTGCACGATCGGGCAAAGATTCATGCGCGGATCCATGCTCTTCGTGAGCGTCGCGCACTGGTAGTCGGCGGACGAGAACTGTTGGAAGTGGCCGTCGACCATGAGGATCCTCGACATGATTTTGCCCGTGCAGGTGCTGAATTCGAAACCAATCGCCGGATTTGCCTCGGCGTTGGAGAACAATTTGTCGCGGATCGGCGCCAGAGGAAGCAGCAAGCGCTCGCGCGCGTCCACCGCCACCACGAACGGCTCGTCCAGTTGGAAATCGGCCGGGTACTCGAACTCGCGGTCCACGGTCGCAAGCTCGGGCGTTTCGGCCACGGCAAGCAACGGCGATCGCATCGGATCAAACACCGCGGGCCCTGCGTGCATGCGCATAGACGGGGCAGTATCTGTCACGCCATACAGGCAGTACGCCAGTAGCGTCGGGAGGAGCAGGAGACGCATGGCGTGCGCGGAAGGAACGGCGCGCGGTTGATGAAGCTTCTCTTCACGACTGGAGCTCTTCGAATCGAAGTTCAATCAGAATGGATCCTTTATATTTTTCTCGGTTTTCTGCCAATCCAATGTTTGGAACAATCACTCTTAATCATGTTGCGCGAATGTCGTCCACATTTCAAACCTAGCCCTTTTTACTTTATGATTGGATAGAGCATGACTGGAGGTGGTGTTTTCTGTGGTCATTCTTGGTCAAAACGATTGTTCGACCTTCCTTGTATTGGGTAGGGTAAGGTGGTAGTTGAAGGTTGGGCGAAGGTGACGCAAGTCTGCTGGTGGCATTCTGTCCAGCCAATTGAGGTGGTGTTGGCTCTTTGGTTTTGCGAATCGCACAACGGGAAGTAATTCACACAGACGAATAACCATGGGTGAGTGGCGCGTTGCGACTATGGCGGCGCTGAGCGAGCGGAAGTGGGGGGATAGGAGAGGAATCGTTCAGCAAATAGGGCGCGATTCGGCGGTGATGGGCGTGATATTCCCACCGACGTAGGGGGTCTGCAAGTCAAGTTGGACGCGTTCGAAAAAAAAACGAGCAGCTACACTCCGGTTGAAAGACCAATCTCTCAGTGCATGCGACCAGAGCGAGGGAATGAATCTGGTGCCGCAAGGGGTGGTGTCGCTGCCGGATATGCGAGTGCACAGGCCAACGAATCAGAGGCTCCAACGAGACTGTTCCTGCGATTTTAGACCGACGAGATCCGAGCCGAGCCGGTCATTGCGATCGTCGAGGCAGTTTTCCAGTATCTCCGTATACGATTTCCCCTCCTCGTCCTTCTCGTCCCATCCGCTTGCTCGCGCTTTTGCTTGATCTATCATTGGATCGGACGGGTCGACTGACTGTGGCCGTGTTATCAGTCGCTCACAAGGTCAAGGCTCACGAGCTTCGCTCGAAGAACAAGGAGGAGCTTCTCGCGCAGCTCGATGACTTCCAGCAGGAGCTCGCCCAGGTATGGCATCCATTCTAATTAAACAGCAGTTGTCGCAGTGGACCATTTCGACTGACGATGGGTGGTGATTCCAAATCTGTGCAGCTCCGTGTGGCCAAGGTGATCGGCGGCGCCGCCTCCAAGCTCGCCAAGATCAAGGTCGCCCGCAAGTCGATCGCCCGTGTGTTGACGGTGTACAACCAGACCCAGAAGGCGAAGCTCCGCGAGTCGCTCGGCAGCCGCAAGCACGTGCCGCTGGACTTGCGCCGCAAGAAGACGCGCGCCATCCGCCGTCAGCTCACCAAGCACGAGCAGAGCCTCAAGACCCTCAAGCAGCAGAAGAAGGAGGCGTACTTCCCGAAGCGCCGCTTCGCCCTCAAGGCCTAAGTCTTCCGACCTCTGTGGACGGACTTTTTTTGCCTTTAGGTTGAGTTCTGGACTGATGAATACACTAGCAACCACGCTTCCCAGCGACCATGGATCACCGCTTCCTAATACGGCATAAATGAACGGTCGGTGTTACTGTTGCTGATCCACTTCGATTACTTCAGATCTGTCCACTACGACCGTGTGGTGCTGAACCAGCTGATCGGGCCAGCAGCGCCAGTGTCAGCAGCGTCGCTCTGACCGCTCTCGTCGTTGGAGTCACTGACGAAATCATCGCTCGGTAATATCGCCGCGCTTGGCTGAGGATAGTCGCCCTCGGTCTCCGCAAAAGTTGGATCGTGCTCGGCTTGCGACGATGTGTCGCTCTGCTGCGTGGAGCGGAGTGTACCCGACGGATCCACAGTCGGCAGCCCGGCGACGTCTAACTCCCGTAGGACGTCGTCGTGTATGTCAAAGTCGTCGTCGTTGTCCTCGCTGTGGGCACCGAGCATGGGCTCGTCGACGGCGTCGACCCCAGCTTCCTGAATTGCGAGGTCTGATGTGAGGTTACGAGCCTACGGAACTACTGATGAATCCATTGTGTGGGTTAGACGCACCGATATGTCGAATGGTTGAACGGCGTAGCCAGACGACGGACACTTGACGACCGAGATCGCTCGGAACGCCGGGTGGCGTTCTAGTACAAACTGCCACAGAAGACTAGTGAACATGCCACCAGCAAACAGGCAGGCAAAAACAAGTCGACGCCTCGTACCCGTGAGGTTACGCAGTGCGCCCACGTATCCCCAAGGCTCGGCTTCGTGAACGAAGTGACTGAAACACCAACAGCCTAGATCAGCTCAACAGGAGACTTCTGGCAAATGGTCCAATAGCCAACATACACTCGTTCTCGACCGACGTGGCGCGGTTGGTCACGGCCACAAACGCCTTATGGAGGTCTCCGACGTATCTGTAAACACCATCGCGTGAGCGGCCTTTGCGTGCCGACGATGTGGACAGTTTCTTAGATTTACTTGAGATGCCTCGCCACTCGCTGGAGCTGATGCTCTCGCTGCGTATACGTTAGGTCGTGCGCCTGATACCGGCCACATCACAACACGTGACATCCTGTTCGATCGCCAGCGGTGATATATCGTTTTCTACCTTGATGATCAGAGCTGCGATGGAATCCACCACGATGAGCTGGATCTTGTGTTCCACCACGTCTCGCTCCAACGTCTTAAAACTGACGCCCATCAAAAACCACAGCACGTTTAGTCCTCCTTTAGACCAGACTGTGTTTCGTGCAGCCGATGGCCTGTACATGTTCAAAAAGGCCGCGAGTGTGGTGACGCGCTGCACCAGCACGCGCTGCAGCACGTTGGCCACCTGCGCGTCGAACGCCTCGCGCTCGTCGGGTCGAAAGCGGCCGCGCAGCCGAGCGCGCGCAATCTGGTCTAACCGCTTGCCACGGACGCCGCGCTCCGTGTCGATGAACAGCACGCGACGGTCTGGATACTCGAGCGCGCATCGCACAGCCAGGGTCATGGCCAACTGAGTCTTGCCAATGCCCGAGCATCCAGCAAACTGTTCCAGGTGACAGAGGTGATGATCAGGAACATATATTGACGGCCAGGAATGTTCTGCATACCTCGTGAAGGGCACCACAGTGGAGCCCACCGCAGAGTGCGGTGTCTACGATAGGAAGCCCCGTGCGCAGTGTCCGCGGGCGGTTCACCGAGTCGAGGAACATGTCAAAGGCCTTTGCCACCAAAGGTTAGCCCACGCATCCACACAGCAGCAGAGTGGATGTAGACAATAGATAGAATCCACTTCCTTCACACATACAGTGCGGCTTTTGGGTGCGAGTCGCGCCGACACCTTCGTGATGAGCGTCTATCGAATCCAACCGTTTAGACTCGTTGGCGTGGTTGGCGTATTAGGGGCCAAGGTTCTACCGTCGTGTCGGACACTGAGAGATCAGCGGCATGCGCAACGTCCCAGAGTGGGCGCTGTACGAGCTGGCGGTAGCTGCGCACACCACTAGATGCCAACAGAACGCGCGGCCGCTCGTCCACAGCCTCGCGCGCCAGGACTCGCTGCAGCATGATGAGCGGTCCGTGTTTCGTTCCCACCTCCCTCCACAATATAGTGACATTTCCCTCGTTTCATCGACTATATCTCCCCGAGACCGAGACACTCGAATCTCGAAATTTCGTTTGCGAGGATGAGGATTTCAATATCAGATTCAGATCTGATCTATCCGTGCCTTTCGCCCCGTCCTCTGCCGCGGTTTGTCATACGTTGAAGAGCGCAGCAGCTGCACCGTCCAGGTGACATGGCCCACCATCCTCTACCCGCCTCTTCCTCTGTTTTCTCCTGCTCTGACTCTGATCTGGACTGCTCATTCTCCGTCTCGCGGCCAGCGTCTCATCCACCTCAACACGATGATCTACTACGACACGTCCAGCCTGCTGAGCATCATCTTCCGCTGGCACGGCTCGGCGCTCAACGGCCCTGCGCCGCTGCGCGCGCTTATCATGGCGCTGTTCGCGCTGGCCGTGGCGCTGCTCAACAAGTACCACCCTTTTGTGGTCGCCACGCGCGACAGCACGGCGTTCGTCGACACGCTCACGGTCTTCAACACGTTCATCGGCCTCGTGATCTCGTTCCGCATGAATTCGGCGTTCCAGCAGTGGCGCTCGGGCGTGGTTGCCACGAGTGCGCTGTCCGAGTGCGCGCGCGGCATCGTCTCGTCCGGCTGCGCGTACGTGAGCACCACACCCGCGCCGCCGTCGAGCGCCCAGACCCGCACCGACTCGAGCTGCGAAGAAGACGCCGAGGCCGAGGCCAAGAGCCAGGGCATCTCGCGCGACATGCTGGAGAAGTGCACGTTCTTCACGGAGCTACGCCGCCTCGTGTTCCTCTACATTGCGATCGTGTTTCACGACTGCCGCGGCCGCGATGGGATCGACAAGATGAAAGACGCCGCTGTGCTCACAAACAGCGAGTACGATGAGCTCTACGCGTGTGGCTCGGAGCGGCCCAAGTCGATCGTCAGCAAGGAATCTTTCCAAGCGGTTGTGCAGCGCACGCCGCACAAGCTCCGCGCTACGATCGTGGAGCTCTGGCTTAAGCGACTGATCGATGTTGCCGCCCGACGCGGCCACATGAGCCCAGTGAACGCCAATATGCTGCAGCTCAAGATCGCGCAGCTTCCGTCGCTGTACACGACCGTGTTTAACATCGCGAATGTGCCGATCCCGTTCAACTACATGCAGTACCTGCAGCTGCTCATTGTCGCGTACATGATGCTCTACACGGTGGTAATCGTGCCTCGCTCGGAGCTGTACACGCCGATCTGGGTCTTCCTTTGGGGGTTATTCTTGTTCACGGCCGACCAAGTCGCGATGGAGATCGAATGCCCATTCGGACTTGATGCGAACGACATTGATTTGGAGGCTCGACTGCTTCAGATCGAGGAAGAGCTCACTGTGCTCGTGCGTAGTCAGTACTACTTTGTGTCGGGCGGCCGACCGATGCCGCAAACGTACACGGAGCGTGGCCATGCCAGTACGACCTGGGACCACTCGACCCACCCGCACTCGGCCCCCCACGGCGCCGCGCACTCGCAAAAGCCCCACGTCTCACAGAAGGAAGAAAATCACACTGGCAAGCTGTCGCCCCTGAAGGAATCGTTCTCCTTCCACCAGGGACGCACGGAGGACCACCACGCGCCGCTCGCCACGCAGGACTCGCTGCCCGAGATCAACGAGTTCACGGCGCTGATCGCCAGCGTGGCGTCGGTCGGCTCGGCATCGCAGCACTCTGGCTACGGCTCGCAACAGTCGGTCCAATCAACAGGTCTCGTGTGAGCGTGGAGTTCACGCATGTAGAGGTGTCGCAGTCGCAGTGCGGCAGATTTGTTCGTGTTTAGCTCGTGGCGACAAATTGTGTCGCCAACAATGTAGCCACGTAGTTGATAACGGGTGCTCAGTATCTGTTTGTAACTGATTTTCGAAACTGAGTGATGGTCTTGTGCATTCCCTTTCTGACGAGCAACTACGCAGCCAAACAATTGGCAGCAATGGACATTCGCGATGCGTTCGACGAGATCTCTGGGTGGGAAGAGCAGCTCATCGCTGAGGGTGAAGAGCTTGGTCTAGAGCACGGGCGGGTGCTGGGTGTGGAGGAAGGCCGCGAGCTGGGGTGCGTTTGTAAACGGCGGGCGCTGGGCTCACGTCCAGCGAGCGTCTGGAGAGTGACAGACGCTGACGTGATTTGTATTGTACTAGAGTAATCAAAGGCACGGAGATCGGTAGTGAAATCGGCTTCTACCACGGATGCTATGTGACGTGGGCGTTCATGGTGGAGAGCGAAGAGCACAGGCATCGGATCAGGTAGTGCGTCGATTGGGGCTGGAGAGGAGTGTTTCGGATGGCTTCAGTTGGATGCCATGTCTGCACAGACACCTCAGCGCGCTTCACGTACAGCAGACTGACAAATTCCCTGTCTCTGCTATTGCAGTGAACGTGCAGCCAAGTCCATCACGGCGTTCGGTCAGCTCGTCGAGGTGTTTGAGCTCAAGGTACGAATCCGGCCCCTTGGACGAGGTCATGGAGCGATACTGCAGCCCGCACACTCATGTCAGAACAGTTCTCAATCGACATTCCTCACATACTACTTTGGTCTGTATGTCGCTCTCCTAAACAGAATATCGTGGACGAGGACATCCTCCACAAGTTGCTAGGAATCCGCGCCAAGTTCAAAGTCATCAGCTCGCTGCTCGGCCTCAAGGGCGCACTTGTATTTAACCCGGACGACGTCCACGCACATAAGAACATGTCCTTCTAAGAGGGACCAGGCTACACTCTCACGTGCGTGCAACAGCACCCACCAATGATAGACCAGAAGCACAATAGAACCTGCCGCGCAACCTGCAAAATTTCTTCTTTGGTGCGTTTTGGCTTTTTCCGTCCGTTTGATTGGTCGAAATCCACACAATATATTGTGTGGCGTGACGAAAACGGCGATGGGGGAAGAGCACAATAATTTTCCAACTGCGCCTGGAATATGACGCCCCCTCCGCCGCCAGCGGTGGCGCAGGCGCCCTGGGGCGACCTCAAGTTATCCGGGCGCAAGATCAAAGATCTGTTCTACACGCAGATTGATCCGCCGACGGGCAGCGAGTCGGAGCACCCGCACTTCCGCTGCCGTTGTGGCAAGACCCGCATCCAGAGCCTCCGCCACGGGTACTCGAACCTCAAGCAGCACGTCGTGTTCAAGCACCAGGACTGGGTGCTCGAGAACGCCGACGACCTGCAGGCCACGCCGCCGTCGTCACCCAAGACCGACAGAACGGCGGCTCCGCGGGCCAAGGGCAAGGCCAGGACCGAAACCGATTCCGAGATGCCCAACAAGGCGGTTGCGGCGGACGCTCCGAACGAGAATGGGAACGCGCTGCCGCCGCTGGCGGCTCCCGCTGCAGCGGCACTCAATGGCCGCAAGAAGCGCAAGTTGAGCACGGCGGTGGAGACGGCGCTAGCTGCCGTTCAAGAAGAGGAGAAAGAGGCGGAGACGCCGCCGCCCAGAGCACGACGAGCCCGCATAAGCGTTGGTGGATCCTCGACGGCGGCTGTGTCATCGACTGCGGTAGCGGCGACAGCGGTACCGCCGAGCCAGGCAGTCAAGAAGCGAGAGGATTACATCTCGTGGGACGACTACTTTATGAGCGTCGCGTTCCTGAGTGCCATGCGCTCCAAAGGTGTGAGGGGTTGAATCTGTGAGAAAGTGATGATTCCGAGTCGTCGCGTCACGGACTGTTGTGAATGTTTAGACCCGTCGACGCAGGTGGGCGCGTGCATCGTCAACAGCGAGAAGAAGATCGTGGGCATCGGCTACAACGGATTCCCCAACGGCTGCAGCGACGACACGCTCCCATGGGCGAGAGAGAGTGCGACCGAGGATCCACTCGAGACCAAGTACCCAGTACGGATTTTGTTCTCTCTGGTCGAAGGCAACGCAACAATCGTGGAACTAATAATCGTGAATTCGTATCTGTTAGTTTGTGTGCCACGCCGAGATGAACGCCATTCTCAACAAGAACGCCAGCGACCTGACAGGCTGCACGGTGCGAAGTTCAATCACATGAGCTACCAGTGCATGATTAGTCACTTTTCGTGTGGAACTGCGGCGGTGCAGATCTACGTGGCGCTGTTCCCGTGCAATGAGTGCGCCAAGCTCATCATCCAGTGCGGCATCACGCACATTGTGTATCTCTCCGACAAGTATCACCACGAGTACGATTCCGCCTTTGGAGGTATTGCTGTTGTTGAAGTAGATCCCGGTCGCTCACCACCTGCTTTTGTTAATTTACACTCGTAGCTGGAAGATGGTCGCGTCGCGCCGCATGCTCGACATGGCCGGTGTACGCTACCGCCAGCACCACGTGAGCAAGTCGCGCATCATCATCGACTTCTCCGTGATCGCCTAATCAAGTTTTCTCAACTCAAATCGATTATTCAAAAAAAAATCGCGTTTACATCAACGGAATAAAAGAGGGAAAAAGCCGAACAACGCGTCCATCTACAACAGCCAAGCCAAGCTACCCGCCGAGGCTTAGGCGCTGAGCCACTTGGCGACCACGTCGTTCGAGATCGAGCCGGCGCTGAAGTCGAAGTCGTCGGCGCCAACTTCGAGCACCTTGACGCCCGAGTCTTCGTCGATGATGGTGATGTAAGTGGCCGGCGCGTCGGTCGGGCGCTTGGTCCACGAGTCGTGGCCCGTGCTGCTCTCGTACTTGTAGTAGTGCGTGGCCACTACGCCCAGGTCCTTCTCCAGCACCTCGACAATGTCGAGCTCGCCGCAGCCGCCCTTCGTGCCGAGGCCGCGGCAGTTGCAGCCGTACTGGCCCGAGCGGACGACCTGGCCGTTAAGCGCCCAGAGCGCGGGCATGTCGGGCGCGGTGCCGTGCGGCATCACGAACTTGGTGATGAAGATCTTCTTAGCGCCTCCCCAGCCCAAAAAGGCTGTGCCGTCCTTGTCGTAGTAGCCCTTGCACTCGACGTCCCCGCACTTCTTGTTCTGGAAAATGTTGACCTCGGCGCCGGTCTTCTCGTCGGCGTAGATCGAGAAGCCGTTGGGGCTCGTGGCCGCACCCAGCTCGCCCAAGAACGCCGTGACACCGGCGGCCTTGCCGCGGCCGTCGGCAGTCGCAAAGCCCTGCGGCGCCGACTGGCCACCGTAGTCAATGTTGCGGTTGTTAAGGAACACGAGGTTGTCGGCGGCGCCGCCCTTGGTGTACGACGACACCTTGTTCCAGCTGCCGCTCGTGCCGTCAAAGACGGCAATGTTGAAGATGGTCATCGGGCCGCGGAATACGAACGTGAGGTCGTCGTCCAGCGGCGAGATGGGCGACGACAGCGAGTGCGGCGTCTTGGCGCACGTGGCCACGTCCGTGACCATTTGGTACGTGCCCGGGCCGCCGGCGTTCGAGCCCTTGTACGAGAACGACGCCTTGACCGTGCCTGCATTCGACACAACACCGCCGGCCGGAGCCGGGGCCGGAGCCGGAGCAGGGGTCGGAGCTGGGCCCGGAGCCGGTCCAGGACCAGGAGCGGGGGCGGGAGCCGGTCCAGGACCAGGAGCGGGGGCGGGAGCAGGACCCGAACCTGGGGCCGGGGCCGGAGCGGGAGCAGGCTGCTGAGGGCCGACGGTGGCGGCACCATCCATGTCCGCATCGGCAGCGGCTGGCTCCGGGGTCTTGGCGGGCGTGACGGCAGGCACGACCGCTGGCGAGGCGGGTGTCGAGGGCTGGGCGGGCGCGGGGGCCGGCGCCGGCGTCTTGTGACCGTCGGCGTCGCAGAGCTTGATCTTCTTGGCGTCCGTGACGCAGGCGCCGAGCACAGCGGCGACAAGCAGCGTGGTGCGGATGACGTTGAACACCTTCATAGTGGAGGAGGGGATACGGTGGTGAGTTGGTTAGAGTGTGGGCAAGACAGCACTTGGGACAATGACTGCTGGATTTGTTAGGACGGACACCATCCAGATCCGGAGCGCTGGAAGCTCCGAAGAACCCAAGCGAGTGTGCGTCAAGGTCCTATGGTTGTCCCCCTTGCAAGTTGCATTGCAAGTTGCAACCAGGTGGTTCATGCCTCTTCCGCATGGGCGGGAAAACACCAAACGACAGCGAGGAGGGTTTGGGTTATAGTCAGAATCGCTGACAGCTGGTCCAGAAGGCATAGAAAACCAAGCACACAAAATCAAAAATATCACGACGTGGAATTTCCTGGGCCTAAACGAGATCTAACTTCTCGTTTAGGGAGGCTGGCGCCATGGGTGGAGCTGCCAAGCATGTAATAAGCGAGAACTATTCAATTTTCGCGAAATGCTGGAGCTTGATATTGAATATTTTGAACCAGTCTCGACAACCACACGGCCGTCGCCATGTCGAATGTCTATTCCAGCTCACTCTTCCAGCT
This sequence comes from Pythium dissimile, assembly GCA_023336445.1. Lineage (NCBI taxonomy): Eukaryota > Oomycota > Peronosporomycetes > Pythiales > Pythiaceae > Pythium > Pythium dissimile. The sequence continues at coordinate 68,345 of JAADWZ010000023.1, read as the reverse complement.
CTCGTTGTCACATAGCTTTTCAGTCTCGCGATGCCACGCAAGTGAAGTGGCTCACACCATCATGTGTGACCATCATGTGTGAGCCACTTCTAGGATTCCTCATGATGAGGAGTCGCCGCGCCGTGAATCGTGGCAGAGCGAACTGGTCTTCAGACCAAGTCAACAAACGAGAAGGCGTTCAACCCACTGGATTAGGACAGCTGGATCCTTCAGCACAACGCGACGAATAACGCCCAACACGTGCAAAACCGGGTCATGGTTTCGGAATTGATAAAGCCAGGCCAGCAAAATATCAGCTCTGTGGAAAATACAGTATTTTCCGAAGCTACCTTCAGTACACGATAAACTCGTGCAGTCAATCTCGTTATCTCAGTATATTGCTTGGTTGAATAGAAGCCCAATCGCAATACATTCAGTACATGCACCAACAACAGCCCCTCCACTATTTTCCTCGTTCCGTTGTGTTGTGTCTCCGCAGGCGTGGCCCCCTCCCAAAGCATCCAGAACGCGCTTTCGGTCAAACGATCATGCTCATGCCCGCGCCGTGGCTTCAGCCGACGATCCGCTCCATCGCCACTTGAAAGTCCTGCAGATCTTCCACGTTGACCAACTGGCACTGGAGGCGGCTTTGCAGCACGCCAAGGAACACGCGGATCCCGAGCGGGATGGCCTTGTCGTTGAAGTCAAACTCGTTCGAATGGAGCGCGCGCGTCTTGTCGTCGTCGCCGTCCTCCTTCGTGCCCAGAAAGAAAAAGCAGCCTTTGCGTTCGCGCAGAAAAAACGAAAAATCCTCCGACGCCATGAGCGGCAGTCCGTCTTCGCTGACAAACAACCCCGTCTCGACCGCCACGTGCTGCACGAGCCGCGTCTCTTCGTAGTGGTTCACCACGGGCGGGTAGCTGTCTTCAAAGCGCACTTGCGCGGTCGCGCCAAACGCCAGACAAGTCGAGTGGACGATCTGCTCCATGCGCAGCTTGATCTTATCGGCGACCGCCAGGTCGAAATCGCGGATCGTGCCGGCCATGTGGACCTTGCCCGGGATCGCGTTGTTGGTGTTGCCGCCGTTGAACTGCGTGACCGAGACCACGGCGCTCTCCGTGGGCGACAGCGAGCGACTCACGATCGACTGGAGAGCCGTCACCACGTGGGCGCCGGCGAGGATTGGGTCCACACAGTTCTGCGGGGCCGAGCCGTGGCCGCTGACGCCCGAAATGTCGATCCAGAACTCGACCTCGTGGGCCATCACGGGGCCAGGACGCACGTGGACGCTGTACAGTGGGAACGGCACATTGTGGAGACCGTATACCTCGTCGACGTCATCCAGCACGCCTTCCTGGATCATGCGGGCCGCTCCGCCGGGACCTTCCTCCGCCGGCTGGAAGATGAACCGCACAAATGTATCATGCGGCAGCAAGTGCGACTGGCGCACTACAAGCGCCAGCAGGCCGAGCACCATGGTCATGTGGCCGTCGTGGCCGCACATGTGGGCTGCAGGATTTGCCCCTGTCGACGCATCGTCGTGTTCTTCGACTTCGGCCTCACCGGCTGATTGCGGAGCCATTGAGGGCACATAACCCGCTATATCCATCTCTTCGTCGCGCGGTTCTAGCGACGCTGCGCCATTCGCGCCGTCGGCGACGGTGGCGGCGGCCGACGCATCGAGCTCCGTGGTGGCGGCCGTCGACGTCGACGGTGTTGTGGCGTCGCCCGTGGTCTTTCGCTTCTTGCGCTTGCGCACGTCCTTGCGCGACTTTTTCTGCGTCGAGCAGTAGGGAAGGTGGTCGTTCATCTCCTCGATCGGCAGCGCGTCCATGTCGGCCCGGAACGCGAGCACCGGCAGCTTGCGCTTGTCGTTGGGCGCGATGGTCGCGTTCTCGTAGCACACGTCCACGACCAGCCCTGTGCTGGCGAGCGTGCGCACATTCTTGCCCGGAATGCGGAGCGACGTCTCACAGAAGCGGCGGATGAACGCCTGCGTGCGGAACTCCTGGTAGCCCGTCTCTGGGTACCGGTGGAACGCGCGGCGCATGTCGCGCAGCATGCGTGCAAACCCGAGCCAGTCCACTTGGCTTGGCAGCGCCGCGTCCGGCACATGAGGCGGCGCCGCCGCCGCTGCTCCTTCTAGATCATCAGCAGAGGCCCCTTCGGCAGCGGCCAGCGCCGCTTCTGCCGCTAGCCCATCAGCGGCGCTCTGAGACCAATGCTGCTTGTTGACGAGAAAGTTCTTCATGAATGGCGTGACCTTGCCGCCGAGCACGTTCAGTCCTTGCTTCCACGGGTCGTCCGGTGGGTAGAGGCTCTTGACACTCGCCAGGTTGACGCCCGAACCGCCCACCACAGCGGGCCCGCCCAGCCCACCAGCCTCACGGGCGAGCGCGCCCGCGCCGGAAGCGGCACCGCCGCCCATGTACACGGAGCCGAGCGCGTCGTGGCTGAGCCGCTGGCTCTTGCCGCGCAGCCGCTGGTCACGGATCTCCTCGGGCGTGTCGTAGTAGCGCTGCAGAAAGTCGTCCTTCTTGAGCAGCAGCTTGCGGATCGCGGCCTCGCTCACGCCGTACTTGTCGGCCAGCTGGCGCTTGGAGATCTTGGAGTTTTCCGAGAGCTGGATGATCTCCACGCGCTGCTTGTCGTTGAGGCGCTTGCCGGCACCCTGCTTCATCTTGGTCTTGTTGTCGGGCGTGGCGGCCACTGCCGGGGCCGGGGCCGGGGACGGAGCCGGGGCCGCAGCCGCGGCCACAGGCGCCGACGCCGACGCTGCAGGCGGTGGTGGAACATCCGCCATGGTGACTCTGTCAAACGGAGCTTCTCGCAAAGTGCGCAAAGTCCCCCCTCCAGAGAATCGAATTTCGCACTTTGGCGGACATGTACCGTACATCACCGAAACAATGACGTTCGCAACAAATAGTGACATGGGAGATGGGGCATTCACGCCAACTTTGATCGTTGGCACCGCACAATCTGACCCACGTCAGACTAGCAGAGTACTATGAGCGCCGCGCCGCTGGACGCCAAGCCGGAGAAGGGCCAATGGGAAGGAGAGGACGTGCTTTCGGTGGAGCAGTTCGGCGTCGCCAGCGCGCTCCGTGTGCTGCGCGTGGCCGACGAGATGAAGGCGATCGTCAAGAGCCAGGGAGCGACCGACCTGCTCAAGGGCAAGGTACAGTACGCGTTCCGCTTCCGTCCACCACTGCCTGCCTGCTTCAATAAGTTGGTCGGCAACCAATAGACTCATTCGGGGGTGGTATACTGCAATTGGTAGCTGCTGGCAGCCGTGTTCTATGAGCCGTCGACGCGTACGAGCTGCTCGTTCCAGTCGGCAATGCTGCGTCTGGGCGGGCTGGTGGTCTCGGTGAACGAGAGCTCGTCGAGCGTCAAGAAGGGCGAGACGCTCTCGGACACGATCAAGTGCATGGCCTGCTACACGGACGTGATCGTGCTGCGCCACCCAGTGAAAGGCGCTGCAGCCGAGGCGGCCGCCGCCACTTCCAAGCCGGTGCTCAACGCCGGCGACGGCATCGGCGAGCACCCGACGCAGGCGCTGCTGGATCTGTACACGATCTACAACGAGCTGGGCACGAGCGACCTCCAGGGCAAAGTGGTCACCATGGTTGGCGATCTTAAGAATGGCCGCACGGTCCACTCGCTGTCCAAGCTCTTGGCGCTCTTTGGCGTCTCGATCCACTATGTGTCGCCCGACAGCCTCAAGATGCCGCGCTACATTGTCGACGAGCTCGCGGCCAAGGGCATCGCGCAGCACGAGACGGCCGACCTCGATTCGGTCATCGCGCAGAGCGACGTGCTGTACGTGACGCGCGTTCAGAAGGAGCGCTTCGAGTCGGAGGCCGAGTACGACGCGGTGAAAGACAGCTTCGTCATCTCGCTGGCGACGCTGACCGCCGCCAAGAAGAGCCTCGTGGTCATGCACCCGCTGCCGCGCGTGGGCGAGATCGCTGAGGAAGTGGACAGCGACCCGCGCGCCGCCTACTTTCGCCAGATGGAAAACGGCATGTACGTGCGCATGGCGCTACTCGCGCTCGTCATGGGCAAGGCGTAAACGAATCCACCAACGGCATCGGTTGCCAACAAGTTCCGGTATATGCCTTTATAATATATACCACTGCTTATATTGAGTGGTTTGTGCTGCATGACGCAATGGAACACTCGATGTCGTGCTCTCCGGAACAGCCATAGTCGATGACGTCGTCGTAGGCGTGCATGTTGAGTCTGGAGCCGAGGAAGAACGCGAATTCGCGAACAAATACCTCGGCGTCGCCCAGCAGAAATGGCGCCAGTGTTTGCTGCAGCACGCGCCAGTCGACCTCTCTCTTCTCAGGCGGTCCTAGTACGCTCTCGATCAGTGCGAGCAAGACTGTGAGGTCCACGTCCGGACCGACACAGGCGCGCAACTCGCGTTCGAGCCACGTGCTGTACTCGTGCTTGGCCGTCTTGACAGGTTTAGCGGGTGCTGTATTGTCCATACCAGAGCCGTCGACAGCTACACCGTTGACACGAAGCAGTCGCATGCGCCTTGTATAGATCATGGTGCGCCGCAAGAGATCATCAGTGGGCGAGTGCTTGCGCCGCGCGGCGGCGCTGCCGTCGAACCGCAAGAGTTGGTAGTCGGCCTCGGACACCACGTCCGCGTACGCCGCGTGGAACGCGCGCTTGCACAGCGGACACGTGGGCGTGCGGAGACCGTGCAGTGCGAGGTTACGTGCCCACGAGGAGAGACACGCGAGGCAGTAGACGTGGTGGCAGCCCTGTATCATAACTGGATCGTCCAGAGAGTGAAGGCAGATCGGACACTTGTCGCCCAGCACCGCGCGCTCCTGTTCGCTTGACTGCGCAGCAGAAGAGACGGCTTGACTTTGGATCTCTTCGTCATCTTCTTCGTCAATGGAGCCCTTGGCGAGCACTACCGCCAGCGCATCGGCGTCGTACCGCATCGCCCACTCGCCATCATCTTCCTCAGTCCACTGCATATTTGTACCACACTAGCCGGTAAAGGAACCATAGAATACACCAAGAGTCCATCAGATTGGTTGATATTCTATCGACTATGATCTATTGGTTGATATCGAAATACAATTCCATGCGACGTGTGAGCAGCTACCCCAGCTAGCTAGCTACACACGCAGCGACGGGTGTCCTCCAGTGGCCCTGTCTTCGCGGAGCCTGAGCAAGATGTTGGTGACCGAAAGGTGGCGCCCGTACACACTGTACACCGTCTCGATCGCCGCGTTGCTCGTGGAGCCGGCGCGCACAAAGTTAGTCACCACGTCCCAGAACAGCTTCCGCCGCGAGAACGCCGACTTGTTGGCCGCGCTCGGTCGCCGTGAACGCGCTCGCTGCTTCTGCCCGTCGCAGCCAAACACGTACTCGTGCCACAGCTCATACAAATCCTTCGGGCGTTTTGTCAGCCGAGCACTACGCGCTGGGGCGGCGGCGCGTGCGACGGGCTGCTCACCGTCGTCGTTGGCTGTAGATTTCCCAGCAGCTTGCTCCAGCAGCGCGGCCTCACCCGGTTCGAATGGCGCACAGCGAACCGCCAATCGCTCCAGCACCGCCATGAAGCGCTGATGCTGCCTCTCCGACTCGGTTCGGGAACGCAGCACCTCTTCCAGCACGTCGTTCATGGACCGCTGCATCGACAGCAACTGCGACTGGAGATCAGCGATTTGGCGGCGCATATCCGGAGCGTCGTCGTCGCCGCCGCCGCCTGCTGCTGACCGCTCATCGCTATTGCTGTTGTTCGCAGTCGCGTCGTCTTGCTCTTCTCCCGTCTCGAAGCGCTTGACGCGCCGGATCAGCTCGGCCACCGTGGTGTCTCGCAGCGGATTCCCTTGTCGTGTGGCGACATCCCAGGGAAAGTGCTGATGCGGCATGAACGACGAAAGCGCCTTCTTGTACAGCTCCAGAGTGGACGCGCGCGCATGCGCTGGCCGCATGCCGGCGGGCGGCGTTGGATTCCCATACGCGCGCTGGTTGAGTCACCGACACACGTCCAGCGGCGTGATCTGCAGGAGCTGCTCCTGCGAAAAAGTGGCGTCGCGAGCGTACGCTGTCCCGTCTTTGTACGTCATGAACTTGGCCATGATGGCGCGAAAGCGGCGGTCGCTCATGGTGGCGTTTATGGTGGCGTTTTTGCTCGTGATGTGGCACACAATTGACTTGGTGTTTGTATCTGCAGAGTCATTGTGGGCGGTTCGATTATTGTAGCCCATTTTCCACGTGGACCACATCATCTTCTCAATTTTCAGCCAATCCGAACGCTGCATACTTGGTTGGCTACTCGCTGAAATGAGCTCTTCGAACGTCACAGCACCAAATACTGTACAGCCCACCAGCGCAACCCACCATGGCGGCCGACGATCTGCTCAAGGGCAGCAAGGGCAAGGGCAAGGGCAAAGACGCTGCATCCATCGGCGGCACGACCCATGGCAAGAGTAACGGCAAAGGCGCGGGCGTCGGCGGCTTCCAGAACCTCGGGCTGAGCCCGGCGGTGTTCCGCGGCGTGTTCGCCATGGGCTACAAAGTGCCGACGCCGATCCAGCGCAAGTCGCTGCCCATCGTGCTCTCGGGCAAGGACGTGGTAGCCATGGCGCGCACGGGCAGCGGCAAGACCGCTGCGTTTCTGATCCCGATGCTCGAGAAGCTCAAGGAGCACTCCAAGAAAATCGGCGTCCGGGCCGTCGTGCTCTCGCCCACGCGCGAGCTCGCGGTGCAGACGCTGCGCTTCACCAAGTCGCTCGCCAAGTTCACCACGCTCAAGATCTCGCTGATCGTCGGTGGCGAAGGCATGGAGGCCCAGTTCGAGATGATCGCGTCGAACCCGGACGTGATCATCGCCACCCCCGGTCGACTGATGCACCACCTCAAAGAGATCCCGGATTTCAACCTCAAGGTCGTCGAGTACGTAGTGTTTGACGAGGCCGATCGACTGTTTGAGATGGGCTTTGCCGAGCAGCTGGAGGAAGTGCTCAAGAGCATGCCTACGGCGCGCCAGACGTTGCTGTTCTCAGCGACGCTGCCCAAGGCCATCGTGAGCTTTGCGCGCGCCGGGCTCAACGAGCCCGAGCTGATCCGCTTGGACGTGGAGAATAAGATCTCGGAGAACCTCAAGATGACGTTCTTCACGGTGCGCTCGACCGACAAGCCGGCGCTGTTTCTGTACATGGTGCGCGACTTCATCGCCAAGGACGACCAGACCATCGTGTTTGCCGCGACGCGCCACCACGTCGAGTTCCTCCACGAGCTGCTGAACGCCAACCACATTGACTCGTCGCTCGTGTACGGCGATATGGACCAGGCCTCGCGCAAGATCAACATTGGCAAGTTCCGCGCCAAGAAGACCAACCTGCTGATCGTCACGGACGTGGCCGCGCGTGGTATCGACATTCCGCTCTTGAACAACGTGCTCAACTACTCGTTCCCGCCGACCGCCAAGCTGTTTGTCCATCGTGTCGGGCGCGCGGCGCGTGCCGGGCGCAGCGGCACGGCGTTCAACTTTGTGGACCCGGACGAGACGCCCTACATGGTGGATCTCCACTTGTACATTGGCCGCCGGCTCGAGGACTCGTCGCCGGTGGGCGCCAAGCCGTACACGCTCGAGACCATGCAGGTGTCGGATATCCACTATGGCGCGTTCCCGAACGAGCTCATTGACCAGGAGACCGAGCACACTATGGAGACGATGGCGAGCCACCCGGCCGTGCAGCCGCTGGTCAAGGTCTGTGCCAACGCCTTCAAGATGTACGCGCGCACGCGCGCCGATCCGTCCAAGCTGTCGATCAAGCGCGCCAAGGAGCTCCACGCGACCAAGATCCACCCGTTTTTCCTCGCCGAGTACGTGCAGGCCGCGTCCAAGATCAAGAAGGTGCAGTACATTGAGTCGCTGCAGTCGTTTCGTCCGCAGCAGACCATCTTTGAAGTGTCGACGAGCGCACAGTCGCTCAAGAAGACGGCGCCGGGCATTCTGATGATGAAGACCAAGCGGAAGCTCCACGAGAAGATTATCGTCAAGCAGAAGACCAAGGCCCAAAACGACGAGGAGGACGAATTCGCGCATCTGAAGGGAGAAGACGAGGAGCAGGAGACAGCGGAAGGAGCTGTCGCCAAAGCCTCGGAACAAAGTGAGCCGGGCGCTGCGAGCGCCGCCGCCGCCACTGCTGACCAGTTGGAGGACGTTGTGGAGCCGGAGCAGCCGAAGAAGAAGACGGTATTTCTGTCCAAGTTTGAGCGCAAGCAGCTCAAGAAGCGCGTCGGCGCCGGCGAGAAGGAGGCCGACGTGATGAAGGCGCTGGCGGCCGCCAAGGAGTCCAAGGCCCTGGGCGGCGGTGGCGACGACGACAACAGCAACGAGCTGGACGAGAACGTGCGCATGGACGCCGAGGCCGAGGACGACGTCAGCGCGAGCCGCTTCAAGGACAAGGACAACTACATCGCGTACATGAAAGAGGGCGAGTACATGACCGAGGAGCTGCTGAACAAGGGCGACGGCGGCTCAAACGCGTTCCAGGACTCGCGCATGGAGGACGCCATGTTCGACGTGAACCCGGACGAGACCAAAGAGATGAACAAGAAGCGCCGCGTGCTACACTGGGACACGCGCAAGAAGAAGTTTGTCAAGACCGCGGTCAGCGAGATCACGGCGACGGGCGCGATCAAGCGCCGCAACGAGAGCGGCGCCGTGGTCAAGAAGAAGCACCAGCAAGGCGAGCTGTACAAAAAGTGGCAGCAGCGCAACCACAAGCGCGTGTTCACGGGCGGCGAAGAAGGCGACGACGAAGGAGCCGCCGCGGACGGCAAGCGCCTGGACTACCGCTATGGCAAGAAGCCGCGGCTCACGCCTGGCGGCCCTGTGGTCAACAAGTACGCCAAGAGCGAGCTGCTCAGCGAGAACAAGATCCGCAAAGAAGAGACCCGCAAAGCCCGCTCGCGCGGTGTCAAGGTCACGTCCAAGCCGCGCTCCAAGCGGGGCAAGGGCAATATCCGCGGCAAGACCCACGGCGCGCCGTCGCGAAGCAAAGCAATCATCCGAAGATAGACGAGTCGTTGTGCCTGTGAATCCCATAAGTATCCTACCGTTACCGTTTGTCATGCACGTTTCTGGGACAGTCCATTATGACCGTGCACACCCGCACAGAGGGAGGCTTCGTCTTGTCTCGTACCTCACTCCTGGGTGTCGCCTTTGTAGTGCCAATGCAGCCTCGTCGTTGTGCTCCAGCGGTGGGCAGGCAGCGACCGCAGTCCAGTCCACAAACGCACGCACCGCCGGATTGCTCTCCAGCCACGGCACCACCTCGTCGTCAAAGCCACTTCGCAGGATTCGAGAATCGTAGAACCGTTTCTGGCTCGGCGCGTGGAACGCAGCGCAAGCCTCTGGGCGGTGCGTGGCGAGCCACTGGGCGATGTCTCGTCGGTGGAAGTAGATGGCTGGACAGCAGCGTTGGCTCGAGCGGGAGATCGACACTGGTGATGAGCCACTGGAGGATTTCTAGCGAACCAACTTGGATCGCGGCCGTGCGCGCGCCAACGAAGTTGGATTCGTCGCTTTCGCGTGGGCATTGGAGGAGAATTTCCAACATCTCGACCGACTTTTCGCAAACGGCTTGCACGGCCCAGGAGATCTTGCCGCAGTACATGTACCATTGATGGTAGAGCCAGATGTTGCTGAAGATGGGTACCGCCCACGCCGGAAGACGCACGTCCAGTAAGACCGCGTCCTCTTCGTGGACTGGCATTTGCGGACTGGCGGCGACGACGTACTCCACTGCACGGATCCACTTGTCCTTGGCTTCACCATACAGATTGCGCTCACGGGCCGCCACGACCGCTAGTACTGCCAGTAGAATAATCTTGTAGAAAATCGCACTGCGAAAGTTCGCAGTTGCGGAGATATTTCGCATGATGTGACTTTTTGTTTGGGGTGGGGGGGGGTGGGGGGAGGGGAGACTTTTACAGCCACAGTAGAGCCAAGTTGACCCTGTCGAGGTCCTGCAGAATGTAGCGGAGTGTCCCCAATTCGCCATTCCGTGCCGAGCTTGTCAGTGCAATCACGATGGAAGCTTCGATGTTGTTGGGTGGGAAACGAGTCTGTAAAGCCGTCCACACGTCGATCATTCCGTATCTTGATAGGTGTTCCAAGTGGCTTGAGCCAAAATGCTGCGGGTAGTGCTGGAACAAGAACTGAACGACCGCGTGGTGGCCGGTCTCGATCGCGCCCTCCAGGCAATCAGCCGTGCAACCTTCCGTCCGGTTTTCGTGGAGAAACGTAACCACATCGAGGTGGCCGCTTGCAGCTGGGTGGTCCATCGCCAAGCTGGTACACCCTTCGGTTCGAAGGTTGTGGAGATACGTGACCATGCGCAGGTCGTCAATGGCTGCCGCCTGGTTCATCGCGCGTGCCGTGCAAGTTGCACCACGTTCGTGCAAGTACTGGACAATCCGGAACTCGCCCAGCGCGACCGCCGAATGGAACGCCTCGGTCGTCTGGACGGCTCCACTCAAGCGGTGGATCCGCTTCACGAGCTGCAAGCTTCTTTGCGCGGCCGCATTCGCCAACGCCTTGGCTCGTGGTACGCAAGGATATCGACTGGCGAGATACTCCCACACGCGCCACATGATCCGACAAATGGCGTGTCAATCACCTTCTTGATGCCGCTCGCGATGTCTCTGTCACAAAGAAACTCGATGGTCTCCATGTCGTTGCGCAACGCGGAACGCTCCACTGAGGCAGTACATTTAGAGGAGAGCACTCCTGCGTGCCAGAGCTTTGCCAGTAGCAGGATAGCCGAGCCGTCCTTTGCCCAGAGCGGACTCTCCGAGGTCGACAGCGCCGAGTTGAGAACGAGAGATACCACGGGGGCGAACCCGCTCAACTCGCGCAGCATCGCCCACGCCATTGGGTGCTCGCTGGTGTAGAGCCTCCGACACGCAGGCGTCGTCGCCTGTAAATGAATCGATCGCGGTTTCCCAGAGCGGATCGTGATGATGGTAATGATGAATCTGAAGTCTATTGGGCACCTAGTAGCTACCAAGAGGACCAGAGTCTTATGACATGACGCAGAGATCATCATGGCGACCGAGGGAAGCGGCCATCCATGAACGAATGTCGTTGCTGAGATGTGCATGTAAGTCCACATGACCTGAGCGTGCCGTTGGATGGCATAGTTGGCAACTAGCGGCCGTATCCATGGCTAGGCTGGCAAGGGAATCTGCCATTTTGTTGTACGCCTTGACGTGGTGGGTCCAATGGTACACACCGAACTGGTCCGCCAGCGACGTGCTTTCGAGTATAGTCGGAGGAGGCGGTGATTTTTGGGCGGCCGGTACTCGCTGAGCTGCCGTAGAATGAGCACGCTGTCACCGACTACTTCGAGTTGTGACCAGCGGTGGTGTCGAGATGCGCGGAGCCCCGTGAGCAGACCGTGGTACTCAGCTTGGTTGTTCGTGGTGGACGGGTGAGCATGACTCATCGCCGCGCTCCAGACAACCTCCTAGTCGCCCGTGCCTAGGACAACACGAACGACGACAGCCCCGGACCCGCCAGGGCCGGTGTTGCCGCGGGAGCCTCCGTCAAAGTAGAGGACATGGACACCCTCTAGAGGCGGCGGCTGCGACGCAGCCATAAGTGGCGTGGGGCGGACGGCGTCAAAAGCCGCTTGTAGTTCGCGAAGAAGCGGCGCATGGAGCGTGGGCACGCAGGCCAGAGCGGATCGTATTTCCACCTTCGACACGTGCGCGTCGTCAGCGCCCACTATAGTGTATCCATCAGTCTGCCGCGGATCGCGCCCACGGGCACTTCGCGGTAGTCGCGTCGATGGCGCGGACCAATGCTCTGTCTTGATCTAGGTAGCTGGCGTAGACGGTGCGCTGCAACAGCCATAGCGGCGCTCGCTCGGCGACCAGCGCCAGCAGATCGTCGGGCGCGGAGACGAATGTGGGGTACAACACACGACGCGTCAGCGTGGGATGCCGCGCCGACTAGAGCTCGTAGGCGGCGCAGGGCAGTCCGACCTGGAACGGCGTGATGTGGAGCAGCAGCTCGCGCGCTGTGAACACTCGCAAGGGCGCGGCGGCCATGACTTTCTTGCGGCAAATTAGGGAATGGTCGGTCAACTCGTCAGGAGATACAGTATGTCATCTAACTATTACGTTGTAGAGGTCAATAATCCACGATTTACTCCCAAATTCATGGTCATTCACTCTGTCTATCCATTAATACAGGTCACAACAGAGCTGTTCTTGAGACAAGCAATCGTGGAATCGGATCGGACTGGTGCCGATTGTGGTGAGAGATATCACGTCGGCTGGCGACCACACTTCCACGCACCTCTGGACTGTAGAACCGATTCTCCGTCCAGTGTTTGTCTCTGAAAAGGCGAGACGTCGTGACAAACCGCACGACAACGTTGACGCAACAACGTTGACGCGAGTGCGAGGAGAGTACAGGATGTCGTCAGCGCACGTAAGTTGGCAGCCAGTTCTGGCGAACTGGCAAACGACCCAATTCCACGATCCTGCAAAATTGCTTGGGCCAGTTGATCGAGCGCGATCCAGCACATACACACACGTCGCCATCACCATTGAAAGTCTCCGCTCCAGTCTGCCAGAGCGTACTGGATACGGCCGTCCACACTCAGGAAGCGGAGCGGCTCCATGGATGCAGACTTGGCGCACCTTGCATGGGCAGCGATGACAGACTCTCAACTTATCAGCAGAAGACAGCTCATAATATCCATTCGTAGAGGTGATGAGTATTTTTTTCACCTCCTCAGCTGTGGGCCACTCAGGTCTCTTCCTCAGAATCGTCAGCTTCTTCCACTGCCGGATGCCGTCGCCGCTGCTTGCGCTGCTGCGCCAAACATGCGAGCGCCACTCGCACCGGCGGCTCCGGCAGCAGCTCCGGCGCCAGCGGCTGCATCGTGAGCACTTTGAGGTCGCGCTGGAACTTGGACGCCGAGCGGTTCGCCGCCGGCTGGAACGTGAACGACACACGCAGTCCGAGCACGAGCTCCTCCAGCAGCGACGGCAGCTTTGGGTACTGAATGAGAAGCTAAGTATAATACACGTATCAGAGACTGCTTGAGTCTCGGGTGACTAGACGTGTCAGCGTACCTTGCGCAGCGTGGTGGCGGGAGTGCCCAGCAGCGCCGCCGCTGGCTCGTCGAAGAGCATGGCGTCGCACACCTCGGTACCTACCACCAGCGTGAGCTTGAGACGGTACTTGTACGCGATTGCGTCGGTGGCCACGGCGGCACCGCACGACGGACACGAGAGGCCGGCGAGGCGGTCGAGTGGCAGCGTCTGGAGCGCCGCACTCAGCGACGTCAGGCACCGCGGACATGCCGCGTAGCTGCTGAATGACAGAGGTGTCATTCAACCGAGGGATCCGACGACCAAGAGCATCATAGTTGCGTACATCATGTCGCGCAGCGCCGCGCGCTCAATGACCGCACTGGGCACGTGACCGTTCGCTGCATACTGGCGCGTGGTCATCTTTTCACCATTGGAGCCTGTCGCAGATATCTAGGTGCATTTTTCGGCGAATCATATAGATTTTCTATCAATTTCTATCCAATTGCAGTGCGGATTGCGCCAACTCCTCTCATTGTCGAATATGTTAAGAGCTCATCGTCTGCAAACCGCGTTGTCGTCGCCACGGCGCTGGGCGTCCTCCACCACAGCAGCAGCAGCTCCTCCTCCTCCTTCTAAACCCAGTGATAGCGTGCTGCATGCTGCCACCTCGCAGTGGCAGTCACTGGTGACGCGCGACGTTGGCGCGGCGCTGCTGCGTGACGGCTTCTGCGTCCTGCCCAACGCATTCCCAGCGTCGTTCACGCGCCACCTGCGCGACGAGCTGCGGTTTCTTCACGCGTCGGATCAGATGTACGCGAATCAGACGCACATATTACTCCACGGTGAGCAGGCGCCAACGCTGCTGGAGAAACGCCATATCGTCGAGACCGAGCTCGCACTGCCCGCGGTGCGGCGCCAGGTGCCGGCACTCGAGTGGCTCTTCGACTCGCAGCAAGTGTTCCTGACGCTGGATCGGGTGATGCCCAAGTGGCTCGGACTGAGTGATTTTATGGCCAAGTTGCAGTACAATGAAGGCAGCGGCGGCTGCTTCCCGATGCACTTTGACTCGTACGGTGACGACGGCAAGTGCCTCACGGCGGTGCTGTACCTGAACGAAAATTGGCAGGACGGCGACGGCGGCGAGATTGTACTGTATCCATTTCCACGACGAGGGCTGCAACCTGTCGTGGTGCGTCCACTAGACGGAAGCCTCATGCTGTTCTCCTCCCACCAAATGCTCCACCGCGTGCTACCAGCGAGCCAGCCACGGTACTGTCTCACGACCTGGATCTACAGCTCACCTGACCAGCAAGTAGCAGCTGAAGGGCGATCGAAAGAGTATCCCGTTGGTGACCGTGATGACTCCTACGAGCTCCAAGTCGTGGACAAGATTATGCGCTCGAGCTTCCGCCGCCATCTCGCGAAGCTGGCACATAGCGACGAGTGGGCCAAGTCGCTGTACGAGTCGCATCGCCAGAACGATGCATTCGCAAAATACATGGCCACACACGAGAAGGAGGTCGAGGTGATTCGAGCAGCGACGGCACAGATGCTCGCCAAGTTCCGAGCCAAAGACCCAAAACAGCCGTCCAAGTTGCCAGCCAACGCCGAGGAGTTGATCGAGTTTATGCAGCGTGACAAAGCGTGCCACGCGATGCTTCGTGAGCTTCCTATTGCGTGGTTTTAACAGCGCTTTTTCTTCTCACAAGAATATAGACATGTACGCACAACATCTCTACTGCGTGCAGCCGCGCGAGATCGTCTTCCAGGTCTTGGCCTGTGGACATTGCACGTACAGCTGGTCCGTGAGGTTGGCGACCACGCACGAATGGTTTGGAAGGATGACCATCTTGCTCCCGATCGCCGGTGCCGGAATGCCGTCCACCTGCTTGATCCAGCCGTGTTCCTCCGAGAGCTTCTTCACCTCCCAGCTGAGCACCTCCTTCCCGCTAGGAGTGGTGTGCTTGTGCGATATCGGCTCCTTCTCCAGCAAATCAAAGTCTTTCTCCAGGAACGCCAGTCCAAAGCATTGCGAACCAAAGGTATCAGGCGAGCCTGTGCGTGGACTACCACATTGTGGATTAGACCAGCGTAAACAAATGGGAAATTTGACGGAACGTACGCGTCCGAGCTAAGCACTTTGGAACCGGCGTCGACGATGAAGAAGTGCTTGTTCGAGCTGACGACAGTGGCCAGCACCGCGAGTGACACGTCCTGGATCGTGGTCAGGCCGATGCGCACGGGCGTGCGGTCCAGGAACACGTAGTTGCCCGGGCGAATCTATGATATTGGACATCGGTAATCAATTTTTTAGCACTGAGTGGCCGACCGTGTGGGACTTTACCTCGGTGATGCCGCTGAAGTCCTTGCGCGCCAGCTCCGTAAGCGTGCTTCCACAAGACACCGTAGACACAGGAATACCATGCTACAAGCAAACGAGAAGCGCGTCAATCCTCACAGTCTTACACAAACCTAATCTGAGACCAGGCTCTCACCGCTTCGATCGCGTCTTTGATGCGAACCATGATCGCGCGCTCCGCTTCTGCAACCGCCGCGCACTCTTCCACCGTCGTACACGCGTACGCGTGGCCTACAAATATGCACGACACAATACTCAGTTCCGACCACATCCAGTTCACGACGGGGCCAGCTTCGTAGAAGTTTCCAGTACCCGCATGCGACAAGGTGCCTTCAAACTCGAGATGCGTCGACGTGTGGATGCGCTTCGCAAACTCAAGAATACGACCATCACTCTCCTCCATCCCCACGCGGTGGTAGCCTACGTCGATGTAAAGCAGCACTTTGGGGGTGTAGTTGCACGCGATGGACGCCTTCTCCACGGCCGCGAGCCCCTCGGCCGAGTCCACCGTCAGGCGCAGCTCGATCTGGACCTGCTGCGCCGCCTTGAACAGCTTGCTGAGCTTGGCCGCCTGCACGACTGGGTACGCGAGCAGGACGCTCTTGAGCTCCTGGATGCCGCTGTGGAGGAACTTGAGCGCCTCCGACGGCTTGGAGACTGTGATGCCGCACGCGCCCTGCTGCAGCTGCAGCGTCGCGATCTCGATGGTCTTGTGGGTCTTGACGTGCGGCCGCAGCTGCACATGATTGGCCAACGCGAGCTGCTGCATGTTGTGGACGTTGTGGCGCAGTCGCGCCTCGTCCACCATCACGCTCGGCGTCTCCATCCACTCGCGCATGGTGGCTTGAAAGCAGGAGGCAGGCAACTTGAAGAATGAGCCTGGCTTGGTTGAGCAGCACACAACAATCAATTCAACTTCACAGTGAGAAATATTATTATTCTCGAATGAAAAGCGTTGTAGAATGATTTGAGCCAATCAGAGCTCTCCGTGATGTATTGTTTCGGTTTGATTGCACGTCATATTGTGGATGGCCGGATGAAGCATCAACAACGAACATATTGTCCTTCACTGAAAGCTGTCCTAGTCCAAATTCGAAAAGACGATGTGTAGCGTTGAAGACGCTTGGTCACACTTCCCAACAAGTGCTGGAAGTGAAGGGATGCGCTGGATTTGGTTGCAGCTTCGTACCGGGTATTAAAATATTCAAATAGCAGTCACCTGGACGACAAATAAATAACGCCACTCACTGAGTTTATGAATGACACTCATTTCCTCCATCGGCGCTGGTTTGGATCAACCTTGAGCTACGATCTGCATCCCCCAGATCTCGTGTCCATCATGATCACGTGAGCAGCGGCGGCCGACAGCCTACTGGAAGTACTGTATGCAGCAGCCTAGGACATGGATCAAACTTGGGCAAGTTGATGTTCTCGAAGGATATGACTTCTAGGTGCCAACAAGGCAAAGAGGCGTGGAAATGAAACTTTCCCCCAGCCTGTACCCACATTTGCTTCGCACATTCAAGATTGTTCATTTGTTCGCGTTGACCTGAAATGTTCTGCGTATCTGTCTACTAAGGTCCTCTCCCCCAAGACTGCGCTCTAGACTGAATACTGGTCCGCGACAGGCATGGAGGTGGCACCACTTGGAGGTTAGGATGTTTGAGAACTTTTCACGGAAAAGAGGTCGTGGAGAACGGGTGGAGAATGGTCAGCATTGCGTTGCACAGTACAGTGTTCTCAGATCCCCCTTTTTCTTCCTGTTCGAGGGAAGGTACCCTTCCGTATGGATAACAAGTCGCGGAGAAATCACCAATGACTCGGTGAGTCACGACAGCACAAATTTTAACATAGGCTGTGAGAAGCACAATGCAAGTGAGCTCATTACAGTGAGTATTTTCGATCTCGCTGATTCTGTAAACCCTTTTCCTGCAAACGCCACAACCTCATTCTTCTATTCACCACCCGCCTCACAGTCCCCACTCCATTCATGACCAGCACCGACGTATCCAACGCCTCGCATCGCGTGCTGGCGATGCAGCCGCTCTTGCGTCACATCACGTCGTTCCAGCATGGGCTGCCAATTTCCGTCTTCGAGCTGTCGGTGCCCCTCCACCCCAAGTTATCGCGCCGGCGACTCTACGCCAATTTCACCAGACACCCCAACAAACTGCTCGACTATGTCGCCGAGCATGCTCCACTTCACGTGCTTCAGTGCGGCGCGCTGGGTCGAGAATGAAACAATGCTCCATACACACGCGGTGCGCTGGGTCAACAATCAACCATTGTTCCACAAACATGCGGCGTGTAGTGTGGCGCTGGGAGCGATTCGAGGCAACCGGACCGATACGCTTGCATGGGCCGTGACCTCCAGGATGTGCAGCTGTATGGGTACCTGTCAATTCTGGCGAACAGCGATCTTGACGTCATCGGGTAGCGACACGCGCGTGCTGGACCTTGTGGATCGACTCGTACCTGTGCAGACGGAGAATCTGGAGAGGATAATCCAGGAATTCTATTCGAGCCGGAATCTTGGGGATGTCGCCAAGCGCTTCAAGTGTACCCAGTTCACCCTCTGGCTCGTCAAAGGCCAGCAATCCAGATTCCTCCTGAACTGCTGACCCGTGCCGCGGTGGCAGGAGATGTGGCGCTCGTCCGGGCGCTCTGTGCTCTTGTTGCTGACATTGATCCGTCCGTGATCTTGAAGACCATCGCGAAACGCCACTACGACGTGTTACGGTATTTGCTGGAGCACCACGCCAACCGAGTGGATGAACCGATCGTGCGCCATCTGCTGACGAGTCAAGATCCCGTCCCGTGGGCGATGCTGAAGGAGTTCGGCGGGTTTCCCGAGCTCGTTTCCCAGGCCCTTACCAGCAAGGTCAAGTTTTGCGGTCGTTCGGGTGGACTACTGTTTCTACCCGGGGACGCTAGGGTCCCCCCATTTAAAGGCTCGGTGTGTCGGTCTCCTAAAGAACCTGTGGGACGCCGGCGTGCTCACCGCGGAAAGTGCCGTCTGGCTCGGCCTCTCGGTCTCTGGTGATGACGTCGACTCGGTCAAGTTTCTGTGTGACAAGGACATCGCCGTTGGAGTTGAAGACGCAATCAACACGACCTCACGCAACTCGCAGTGGCGCATGTGGGACTACCTCGTCGCTCGTTTTCCGGGCGTCTCACGAGAACAATCGTTGGCGAACGCCCCTGCTCAGTACAATCTGACGATGGTCAAGCGCATCCACCGCATGAACGGAGGTATTCGGATGACCGAGTCACTCGACCGGGCGGCAGAATCGGGCAATTATCGAATTGTCCAGTACCTCCACGAGAACGGCGCGCCATGCTCGATGATCGCCATGGATGCAGCCACCGGAAATGGTGATTTGCGGCTCGTCACATTTCTCCACGAGCAGCGAACCGAAGGATGCACGACCGCGGCGATGGGCAACGCGGCGACAGACGGTCACCTCCACGTGGTTCAGTTCCTGCACGCGAACCGATCGTAAGGATGCGCGGCGGACTGTCTGGAGGCGACGATCGCCGCCAGCCACTACAGGGTCGTCCGGTTCTTGTTTGCGCACTATCCGCAGCATTTCGGCTCTAGTCACCTCGCAGGTCTTCTCAAATTCGGTCATTTTGATGTGTGGACAGTGCTGCAGGCCAGTTTCCCGTCCGAGCGCGAGGAACCGATTCGTCACGTGCTCGAGCGGTCAGCTATAGAGAGAGAGGTGGGGCCGATCCGCTACATTCTGACCGATCTCGGACGGACCGACGTCACGGACATGCTGATGGAATTGGTGCGCCACTACGATCCTGAAACGGACGAATGGGTGAAGGCACTCAAGTGCCTCGTGGGTCGTTCTCTTCTCCGACGCACAGATTCCTTCTGGATGTGCGACTGCAGCGGTGGGCGACTCATCGGTGTCTTGATCATATGTCACCCTCGGGGCGATGGTACTTGGACCGTCATCGTGCGAGCAAAGTCTCGTGGACAGCGCATGCCGTTTACGAACAGTCGATCGAGATGCTTGAAATTCTGAAGCAGTTCCCACGTGACAGCGACAAAGGCGACTTTGTTGGTACGCGCACAGCTGCGATCCAAGTCGGTTCGCTGGAAGTCCTCCAGTGGCTTATCACCAACGTCGACCTCCCAGTGGAACCTACTCAACTGGACGACGCCATCTACTTCCACCGACGACACATCGCCGAGTGGCTCGCCAACACCCAACCAGCGGCTTGCACTACATTCCATTCTGCGGACGAGGCACGATTCTACGGTCCAACACAGCTTCAAAGCGGCTTCGACGAAGAAATGGTCTCGTGGGTCGAGAGCCATCCAGTTGTGAGCACGTTCGTGGATTGGAAGGCGGTGATGCAACTGAAGAGAAAACATCCAGATATCGTTCTGAGCAGCAATCCAGCGGAACCGCTGGGCAAGCGGATTCGCACCACTCTAAATGAGGAAAGGAAGTAAGAGAGGAAGCCCAAGGCGAGACGTGAAAGCGCAAACGTTTATTGTAAACAATTGATTCAACTGAAAACAATGGAAGTGTGTTCTCGGGAAATGTATCTATCCATCTCCAAAAGCACTTGAGAGCGCGAGGGCTCGTGGCTGTCCATCCGCAGGTGCTTGGCAAGTCGCATCGACCAAACGATTCGATCGCAAGTATACTGTATGTACGTGGCCGCACACTTCAGAGGGAAGACAAGGTGATGCGGGCGGCCATGTCAACTCTATACGCCGGTTTCACTAAATCGATCGCCTCAGCGATCTGTTCGATTTCGCCACCACTTCGTCTTCTCAGCGCGCCGTGCACTGGATCGAGAAGCAGGCGCGTGGAAACGAACATGCTGAGGCGGTGCTGCCACTGAAGAGAAAACACCAAGAGAGATCGTAGAACTGAGTGATGCGGCAGAAACACCAAGCAAGTGGGTATTCACGGAGTTGATATGCCCTGGACGAGGAACAGTAGGCCAGCAGAGACAAGATACAAAAGTTTGTGCAGGTGGGGTGAAAAATTCAAGCGACGTTCGGAAACCGTCAGCCCAGGAACTATCGACTTGTGTCGATAGGGGAAATTTTGACGATTTCACTGTGGCGTACCAACGAGCGCGAAACGGGTCGTGTCATGAATCCTCTGAAGGGGCGGCTTCGAATCTGGGTTCGCGTTGCCGCCACTGGCGATCGTGCATACCAGTCGATTTCAACCATTGTTCGATTCGCCATCGACCCCACAAAGCACCACTCGACTTATTTTCAAGCCAACAGGTTTCTCCCACCATGGACACTCAATCTGATGTCATGTACGTCACTGACTTGCTCAAAGAGTGCCAGAGCAAGGATGAGCAACAACTATCGACACAACAAAGGGAAGTGCTGATAGCCTTACGCGATGCAAAGAAATTCGTTGAGAAGTGGCATCGTGGTGTATGCAAGATTGTCCGTGACGGCGACGAACACAAGCGCGGAAGCGGATTCCATTGGGGCAATGGATGGGTGCTAACGAACGCGCACGTGTTCACTGGCTATGGCGAGGACAATGCAAATGCTGATTCAACAGGTCTCCGGTTCGAGTTCTATGACGACGGAGAAAATGGTGTGCCAACCGTGTTTCGACCGCAAACTCGTCTTGCAGTCGTGGCCGACGTGAAGACAGATGCGAAAACAAGCAACAATGACCTGATGATAAACAGCAACGACCTTGCGATGATCAAACTTGGGCATCAGTTTGAATACCAGCGTGCAGAAGTCACTGATTGGGAAAAAGACGAACAGGAGCGCCTCGCAAATATCCCCGCCTTTGTCGATCTTCGTCTCAAATCTTCAGATGAGACGACGGGTGAGAAAGAAGATGTGTGGGAAAAGGCGTCCGAGATCCAGGCGTTTCCGATTCACTTTGGAAGCGAATTTTCAGAAATGCAAGTGTCACGCCCGCGCGAAGCGTCAAAATATGACGAGCGTTTGATCTCGTTTTCAAGTTACGTTTCGGAGGGATCCTCCGGGTCTCCGCTGTTTGGCATCGTCGGTGACCAATTCAAACTTATCGGTGTGGTCGAAGGTAAAGCAGAATCTATCGATCAAGGAAATTGCGCAATCGCCATCGATTCCCCTTTGATGAATTGGATGACGAAGCTTCATCAGCATGCGCAACGTTTCAACGCGTCAAGGGAAACCCGTGCTTGGTCTGAGTACCTTGACAGATCTGATGCTGGAGAAGACATCAAGGACAAATTGATCAAGATTGAGCAAGCGAACAACTTGGTTCTGATATGGCCCTGTAACCTTCGTGGAGTAGCCGCAGCAGAACTCGGCGATTCAGAGCGAGAGAGTAGAGAGACCTTTGCCCAAGAATAAAGCAAGTGAGAATGAGCGCCATGAGTGAGAACCATCCAGAGAGATCAAACGAAGTGCATATAGTGTATATTGTGCCGTAGCCTTCAACAATTTGGGCTATGCTGATTAATTGTCAGTACTAGATTCGCATAAATCACATATGGATCGAAGTATCATGCGCTTAGTTGTTCATGCAGTTCTAGATTGAGGGACTGGTCGCGAGCGACTTGGTTGGCGACGATCTCGCGGAAAAAGAGCTCCTGCTTTCTTATTCGCGTCGTGTGGAATTTCTCTAGACCGTTGGAAAGATCCGACATCCCGACTGGCGTGGGTATGGTACCGACGTGTGCTCATTGAGTGATACACGACCCTCTCGATCCCGTCTTCACACTGCTCGAGCCCCAGCACGCACCTACAGTAGAATAATTCAGAGAATTAGTATCTGTTTTTTGTGTCCACAGTAGTTTTTCATGTAAGCTCCAATGCACTCTCTCATAATGTCGATGCCGGCCATTTCCGGGTGGAGATCGTCGTTATCCACAAAGTCCCACAGCACGATAGCTGCCACGTCGTTCTCCCTTAGAAAGCATTGCGTGACGATGCGTGAGGCGACCACAAACGAGTCGTTCGTCGTGTCATTTTTGCTCTTTAGCTGGACGTTGACGACACGATACAATTTGCACCGTTGCTTGGGTCAACACGATTATGTAGCCATGCGGTGTCTGTAGAAATGCGTTTCTAATGTACCCATCCGTTTCCAAACGAACGGCACTGGACTCGGGAAAATGGCCAACAGAGAGTTGGCGAGCGGTGACGGACGCGCCATAGGCACTGCCAGCGCGCCGCTTAAGAACGATACATCGCGGCGCGTGGTCGTCAACTCGTCTGCCTATGGGTTCTGCGTGTTCTCCGCAGACGCGCTGCCGGTGCTGCGGTCGGAGCTGTTGGAGACAGCGAGGCAAGCGACGGCGATTCCCGACTCCAGCGAAGAGCTACGCGGCACGATCTTGCTGTCCGAAGAAGGCGTGAATATCCGACTGAGTGGGACGCGCCGCGCAACCAGAGCCATGCAACAGGCGCTGCGTGAGATCCACTTAGACCTGGCGAAAATGGAGTTTAAAGACAGCTACTCGGAGCGCCTCACGCTGCCGCGTCTGTTAGTCAAGATCAAAAAGGAGGTCATCGCCATGGGCGACCGGGACGTCAGACCGGCGGTCCACGGGCTCGCGCAGCACGTGTCTCCAGAAGAGTTCAAGCAGTGGATGGACGAAGATCGCGACATGGTCGTGCTCGACACGAGGTACGTACGCAGAGTACTGTACCCCAAGTGGGGTGTGCCGTCCACAGTGGCAGCCGTGCGTTGCGCACGTTGCGTGTTGCTCGGCCTGTCCACTTCCATCTTCGATCCGATATCAATTCCGTGATTACCAGCCGTCACCATGCGCTGGAAAAGTGATCTCAGACTCGCGTAATGCTGCACTAGGAATGACTATGAAGTGCGGCTGGGCACGTTCGAGAAAGCGGTCGACCTCAACATCCCGAGCTTCCGCGCGTTCCCAGCCTCAGCGACGCAACAGCTCCAGTCGGTGCCCAAGAGCACGCCAGTGGTCATGTTCTGCACGGGTGGCGTGCGCTGCGAGAAGGCGGCGTACGCGCTGATCAACGACGGACGACACGCCGTCTACCAGCTGGACGGCGGCATCCTCAAGTACTTTGAGCGCGTGGGCGGCGCGCACTTTAGCGGCGACTGCTACATTTTCGACGACCGCGTGGCGCTCACGCCGGCGCTGGAGGAGGCCGAGGCCGTTGCTTGCTATGCGTGCCGCAGTCCAGTCGCGCGTGACGAGCAGCAGTCACCAGCGTTCGTCGCCGGGGTCCAGTGTCCATACTGCCAGCACGGCAAGCCCGACGTCCGCCGGCGGATTATCACAGATTGACAAGTAAAGATTTCGACTGGTTAAAAGATTTGTGTGCGTGTTGCATGGACGAAAACAATTGTTGGTATGGATAAATCAGTACACAGCAGCTCTTAGCGCTACTTTTGAGATCCCCTTTCGTCGATCCATGTGGTGTCAACTGCTCCCAGTACCCCACCCCTATGAATATTGCATACAAGTTCAAGAAGATACAGTACTTGCCTGTCTTGTAGGGGCAAACCTTGCTGGTAGGGAGAGAGTTTTCCCGAACGTTATGAATACAATAGAGACCCAACAGGTGACACCAGAGACTGACCATCGTCTGAGCAATCTGCATGGCGTTTCCAGCAGGCCATGGCACCGCCGACGCATGAGGAATATCTGGATAGTGGTTTTGTGAATGTGGCTGCATGCCCCATGAATCACGACGTGATGCGCTGTGAGATCCAAAGTGATGTTTTGATGGCCCAATCATATGGTGTTTGGGTTGATATCACAGATTCGATTGGCTGATACTTTCCTGAAGTAGCGTTAACTCTGGGAGAAGACAGTTCCACACTCACGTTTTGTCACTTCGCTGGCTGTCTAAGCTGGTGTTTTGCCTTCTTTCCGCGGCTCGTTTTGCCTTTAGGGAGTTTGTTAGTCCAAGTGTTGGTTCTTCCTTCCATCGCTCGCTCTCCCCAACAAAAAACAACCACATAGACGGTGGCTCGAGTCGGCGGAAGAGAGAGAGAGAGAGCGCGTTGGACGAACTGACTGAGCCGACGCTCCCCATCAAGGTCTTCTCCGCTTCGCTTCGCCCCCTCCCTCCCCTCCCCCTCTCGGTCCTCCCTCCCCATAGCCACCACGTACACCCACGCGCTCCACGGCCTAAGTCGGGTGGCGGTGGTCACGAACGACGAACGTCTAAACCATCCCCACCCTGCGCGATCCGCGGACGATAGCGTCGTGCTCGATAGACCGCGCAATTTAGACCTCGACGACGCCGCGCGGCGACTAAGACGCACCTCGTTAGGCCACCCAAGCGGATCTTTGGCCGAGTCTAAAAAGTTCGAAGCTTTGAACCGAATGATGGAGAGGTCGACGGCCACCACAGCGACGACCACCTCGCCTGTATCACCGGGCGATCCGGACGCCAAGCCCGAGGACGAGCGCTACTTTGCGCAGCGACAGTCCACGATGGACAGCGCGACGCTCGACAAGCTGCTCATGGCTGAGAAGCACCTCTTCCACGCCGGCCAGGCCACGCTCCAGGCCTGGAAGCTCATCGGCCGCGACCCGGACGCCGAGTCCACGGGCGCCGCGCACCCGAACGCGCAGGCCGCCGCCAGTCTCAACGCCGCCGTGCAGAGCGCCGCGGCCGCGCAGGCCAGCAGCCAGCGCTACGTGGAGCGCGAGAGCGACCTCACGCTCAACCACCTCGCCACGCCCGCGTCTGCCCGCGCGCCGCCCCCCTCAGTGCCCAGCAATGAACGCGCGTTTGACAATAGCGGCAGCAGCTCTAACCTGTCGACCTCCCCCAAGCTCGCGATGGAGATCCCGCGCCCGAGCGCGCTGCCCGAAGGCGGCCGGAATTCGTTCGGCCAGTACTCGACCGCGTCCACGACGACCGGCCCGTCGAACGCGTCCACGTACAGCATGCAGCGCACCACGACTGCGTCGCTAATCGCGGACGCGTTCGCCGAGTCCAACTATATGGCGGAAAATGGCCGCAGCAAGTCGTCCCATTCCAACATTTTCGGGCTCAACTCGCGCGGAGACATGATGGCGGCGCCGCGCTCGGACATCACGCTGTTTCACTTTACCGTGCGCAAGTCCGACTCGGTGCTGGAGAAATTGGGCTCGAAGAAGGCGACGATCCAGCTGCAGGTGGACATCGAGGCGCGGATGCTCAACTTTATCTCGCCGCACGAGACCCGCGAGAGCTACTCGTGCGCCGCGGTGACCGCGCGTCCGCAGTCCCGTCTCGGCATGCAGCTCAAGATCCAGACCGGCACGACCTCGCTGACCAAGAAGATCAATTTTCTGAGCACGGAAGAACGGTCCAACTTTATCGAAGCGCTCGAGCAGGGCAAGGTCATGTCAAAGAAAGGCATCCCGCCGTTCCGCGCCACCGAGCTGTCGGCGATCTCAGACGAGTCGACGGTCACGTCCATGGACTCGTCGCGGATCAAGATGCGCGAGTCGATCATGAACGACAACTTCACGCCGCTGCCCGGAGAGACCGTGATCGAGCATGTTCAGCGCGTGACCAACCTCGTGGTGATGTCGCAGAGCGACCGCGCGGTCCAAGGGGTGCTCAAGATCACCAGCTTCCGCGTCACGTTCTCGCCGTACGACTCATCCTGGAAGTTTGGCTCGTTCGAGGTGCCGCTCGCGGCGCTGGACGCGATCACGCGCGACGGGCTCATGCTGCTGATCGCCTGCAAGGACCTGCGCACGATCCGGCTCGCGATGCACGACGCGTACACGAAGAAAAAGGGTTTCGACCAGCTGCCGTCCACGCCCGACTTTCGCTGGCTGAATGCGCTCATCCAGCGCATGCGGCCGCCCAACATGATGGGCGCGCTGTTCGCCTTTGACTACTACGCGGAGAAGAAGGCGCGCCAGATGGTGCGGCCCGGTCAGAAAGAGGACGGGTGGCTGCTGTACTCGCCCGTGGCTGAGTACCAGCGGCTCGGCTTCCTGCGCGGCGTGGACGCGTACAACCGCAAGCACGGCGCGGACCCGAACTTGATCACGTGGCGGCTGCTCAAGAACTCGAAATTCCGCTTCAGCCCCACGTATCCGCAGCTCATGGTCGTGCCATCGCTGATGACCGAGGAGCAGCTCGTGCAGTCTGCGCGCTTCCGCTCGCGCGCTCGGCTGCCCGTGGTCGTGTGGCGCCATCCTGTCAACAAGTGCGTGCTGGCGCGGTCGTCGCAGCCCAACTACGGCATGGCCGGCAACCGGTCCGAGCCCGACCGGATACTCTTGAAGGCGTACCGCGACTCGGCGAAGAAGAACAGCAGCGGGGAGTCGCCGCCGCTCCACATCATCGACGCGCGCAAGCCGATCGCGACCAAGGGCAACCGCCTCAAAGGCAAAGGCGTCGAGAACTCGCAGCACTACGATAACGCCAACATCGAGTTCATGGGCATCGCCAACATCCACAAGATGCGCGATTCGCTCGACGCGCTCAAATGTACGCGCGCCTATATTTTTCGTGTGCTGGTTCGCTGTCGTGGACGAACCGAGATTCATTCGTTTTTCTTTTGTATTTGGACAGCGCTCGTCAGTCCCAACTCGGTCGACGACGGTGACAAGCACTACCATAACCGCCTGGAGAGTATGTCCTCTCTCCGTCACTGCTGTCCATGCGCTGAGCTGTTTTAAACTCATCGTATCTTCCTGGTGTTCTCTCCCAGACACTCGATGGCTCAAGCACGTCATGCGTGTGCTATCCGGCGCTCGCCGTGTCGCTGAGGTGCTCCACGAAGACGGCGCGTCCGTGCTGGTGCACTGCAGCGACGGCTGGGATCGCACGCCGCAGCTCGTGGGGCTCGCGCAACTCATCCTCGACCCGTACTACCGGACCATCCGGGGCTTTGCGGTGCTGATCGAGAAGGAATGGTGCTCGTTCGGCCACAAGTTTGCTGATCGCATCGGCGTCGGCAAGGACGTGACCGACCAGCCGAACGAGCGCTCACCTGTGATGCTACAGTTTTTAGATTGTGTGTGGCAGATGACGCGCCAGTTCCCGACGGCGTTCGAGTTCAACGAGAAGCTGCTGCTCCACGTGTCGGATGCAACGATCTCGGGTCTCTTTGGCTCGTTTTTGTACAACACGGAGCGCGAGCGGATCTTTGAGAAGGTCTGGGAGCGCACCGAGTCGGTGTGGACGCCGGTGCTGGAGAACCAGGGCCCATTCAAGAATCCGATGTACCGCGCGACCAACCGCGTGATCTACCCGCGCGCCAACTTGAAGCGCGTGGTGCTGTGGGATGCCATGTTCTTCCGGTGGGACCCGGAGAGCCATCCGGACTATATGGAGTTTATGAACCCCGTGGACCCGGACGACATGGAAGAAGGGTACGGCCTAGACGAGCCTCGCCACGCGGATTTCGACGATGTGGAAAGGGCGCTGCGACTGGAGATTGACGAGATCCACGACTTTGACGAGATGCGGATCCGCTCGGCGCTGTCGGACTGCTCGGACATGAGCGACGACGATGAGATGGAGTTGCGCATGTCGCTGTCGGCGGACCACTCGCCGATGATCAACGAGGAAGAGTACGGCAACCACGACTTTGACGACTCGCGGCGAGCGGACACGGTGTACGACTTTGACGACGAAATGCTCGACCGGTACCGGCGCGGCGCCGAGGAGCGCACGCGGCAGCGCGCGCAGGGCCGCAACATCCGCGAAGCGATCACGATGGCGCCCGACCAGAGCCGCATCAAGTACCTGGAGCAGCTTCTGAGTGAGAGCGTCGCGCGCGAGCTGCAGCTCGAAGCGGAGCTGGACTCGGTCCACCACCGCGCGGCGTGGCACCGCACGGCGTCCACGAGCGGTAACGGCAGCAGCTTTGGCGGGCGCAAGAACTCGTCAACGGCGGAAGAGACTCACGTGTGAGCGAGACGGAGCAAAGGGCAGCGGGGGGACGACCACCCACAGAATAGAGCAAAATTTGGCGTAATATAGCAATCGGTATCTGAGTGATCAACAAACAAAAACAAACCAAAAAACAAGAAAACCTCACATAATTCCTTGCTAGAGCGTCTTTTGATCAACGCAAACAGAATTCAAGAATGGCGGACGCCGGCGACCGCGCGATGCGGGCGCTGATGGGCTTTTCGTCGTTCGGACGGCCGCGTAAGCGCATGCGACGTACGAGTGACACTACTGACGGTAATTCCACTGGCGATGGGGCGGATTGGCACCGTCAGGAGCTGCATCATGTCGCTCCAGGCACCATCGTCGAGTCGACAAGCGACAGTTTGCCGGCCTCCAGCGTCCGCCTTACGCCTCACAGCATCGCGCTGCTGCTCCAGCAGGACCGACAAACGCTCGATAAAGTGCTCAAGTGCATGGTAAAGGCTCAAGAGGTCGAGAAGAGCGACAGTGGGGCTGTTACCAGTCTCATCCAAGCATGGTGTCTTCCATCGTCATCCATTGAGCTCCTCGCAACACTGGAAGCCACTAAAGCGAGGTAAATGGCACTATTTGGAAATTGCTAAGGCCGTATAGTTCTGACGTATGGCTACACTTTTGTGATTGCTCACACGTCACAGCTTCGAGCAATTGGAGGCGGCGGATTTCGCGACGGCTCGCCGCCGCGCCAATCCCTTCGAAGCGCTGGGGCGACACCGCTTCATCAACCGGTCGGCGATGAAGATGGCGAATCTGGATTTTCTCTTCGCCTGGACAGCATCCCATCAAATTGGAGAAGAGCCGTTCATGTTCGCGGATGTGTGTGGCGGCCCCGGAGGGTTTTCCGAATATTTGCTGTGGAGAATGGCGGGCGAAGCGGATGCAAGCAGTGGAGAGTCAGCGAGTACTGCGAGAGCTGTGGGCTTTGGGATCACGCTCAAGGGCGCGCCGTGGTGCGACTGGAAGCTGGACGTCGGCGACGAAACGTCCACGTCGCGTGTTCAGTTTCATATTTGCGAGGGAGCGGACGGCTCCGGAGATCTGTACAAGATTGACAACATCTACGACTTTCAAGACAAAGTACGAGCAAAGCATCGTCAAGGAGTTCATTTGGTCGTGGCAGACGGAGGATTCGCCGACGCTCGGAATCAGTCAAATCAGGTGCAGTCGCCGTTCTAGCGTGGGACTGGGAGGCCGAGTAGCTCATCAACACTGCTGAGATTTTGTTGTTGTACCAGGAGTTGCTGATGACACGCTTGGTCATGGCGGAGACGCTCACGATGTTTGCAGTTCTCCAGGTCGGCGGTTCATTTCTCTGCAAGACGTTTGAGCTCTCGTCCCCGCTGATGCTGCAGCTGCTGTGGCTTGTCCACGCCTGCTTTGAAGAACTCACGATCGTCAAGCCTGTAGTGTGTTGCCACCACGGATTGGCATTGGATACTGCATGCGTCTGACCATTGTTGTCGTACTACTAGACGAGCCGCCCCGCGAGTTCGGAGCGTTACATTGTCGCTCAATACTTGCTGCCAAATCTGCCGCTTGAGAGCATTCGACGTGAACTTGAACGTGTGGTGCAGTCGCTCGAGCGCGAGGATCCTCTGCAGGTATCTCTGCTATCAGGTGGACTACCGAGCTCCTCATCTGAGTGGTACGAATTCGTCGTGCAAGCGAGTGACAGGTAAGCGAGATCTGCTGGAAACAATGCCACCGCAATGCTTCGAATCATCGCAAATCCTTCGATTGTCATTAGATTCGCTCGCCAGCAAATCAGGGCCTGTGAGAAAATCATCGCCTTTGCAGCAGGCTCAGCGGTAGAACCAGGCCCCAAGAGACCCCCTGTTATTCGTGTTGACCAGGACAAGTACTACCAAGCTTGGCGAGTAGACTAGCCATCCACACTGTGAGAACCTGACAATGGCGCTTTCGCTTCTGCTCGCTCCAGCCTCTTGAGCTCTTGAAGGATTTCACGGAATAGGTCGTTTGCACCGTCGTACGAATACACGCCAACACAGCTGACGCGCGCGTGTTTCTTGAGAATACGTCCCAGTTTTCGCCTTTACAGTACCGGATAGTTGTGTGTGTGTTTTTGTTCTCACTCGCCCAATAAACGCAATCTCCACTAGCAGTGCTCACCGTGAAAGGGCTTGAATCACGGGAATTTCCTCTCGGGTGGCGAGGTCGAGAATATCGGCAAGCTTGCTGTCCAGCACGTCGCACTGGTCGAAATCCGTCGCCAGCAGCAGCAATTTGAGCTTGCGGGATTGCACGCCGCGTCGCACTTCGTGGAGACCCAGAACAAGCCGACGCGACCTCTTGTCCTGGAGCGGGTTCTGGGCGTGCGCGCGCTCCTACCTCGGGCAATCATACCGGTGTGCTTGTGAGGGTATTCGGCCTGCCAAACAAACTTATTGCTACTGTACGTACCTGAAGCGAGGCGAGGCGTTGAAGAAACGACGTTAAAAGTGTGGCCATCTGGTCAGAAATCACGAGATTCGGAGGTGCAGCACTTGGAGCTGCAAGTGTGGTTTCCTGACCAAGGTGGGGTTCTACAGGCGGATTGCTGACGCTTACTTGAAGGTGACGTCCTCCGTACATTGTCTGCTGCAGCCGCTGAGCTGCGAATCCAGCTTGAATCTCGGATTCTAGCGAAATGGCGACCTGACCAGTTGCTCTCGCTACTACACACCGGACGATTCCCTCATGTTGACCGACAACGCTTCCCACAAACGATCGAACTTCCTCGCACACATCGGCGTACTCGTCGCTGTCTTCGCACTCTTCCCAATCCACCATCCCGTCAATCCAGACCGAGCATCCGGCTTGGACTGGCGTCTCAACCCACGCGCACACGAGCGTTCGTCCGCCGTAGAGCGATCCGTTGAGCGCATCGAACGCCGTGCGCGCGACCGCTTGGTGCGCGTACGCCACGACGACATCTCCAGCATCCTGTTCTCCAGTCGCGCCGTCATTCTCTCGAATCAGCATCAGCTCAGCAATCTGGCCATATCGACGCAACGTCTCGGCCACGTCGGCCTCTGCCTCCTCATACTCGTCCGCATCTTCCACTTCGGCAGCTTCCACCAGATTCTTCACCACGAATCGCCGCATCTGATGTATAGAACCGTTCCTATTTGCGTTCTGCTCGAAAGTTGCTCGCGCGCGGACCACCGCGTTCTTGATCTTGGTGCGGCGCCTCCTCGACTTTGGTGGCACCGCTGGAGCGACCGCCACAGCTGGACCAACTGGCGTAGTCTCCACAAGAATCTCTTGGTGTTGCACTAGTGTAGCTGTAAGCATGCGTCCTCCGTACCGCTTCTCGTGCCTGGCCTCCACTGCCGCTTGTGCATGCGCTTCCTCGGTGTATTTTACCGTGAGAATCCCTGAATCTCGATCGATGTTGAACGATGCGAGTGGACCGAATCGCGCAAAATCCAGCGTCAGCTCAGCGACGACTTCTGTGTACTCGTCGTCGTCATTCAACTCCTCAGGCTCCGCCATATTGACCACGCCAACTGCCCATAGGCGACGCTCGCACGATTGGACCAACTGCTTCTTCGGCCGGCTTCGCCTCCGTTTAGACGCCGATTTCGGCGCTTCCAACGCGTTTAACGCGCCCATCGACTTCTCGACATAGTCGGCGACGGCGTTAGAAGCGTGTTGCGGTCTGTGGCGGACTATCTGCGCGTGAGGGGCTCGCGATCCGCTCGCATTCTTGACGCTCTTGCCAGTCTCGTCTTGCATTTTGCAGCATTGCATAACTTAGTCGAGTCCTCCCAGTATGCAAAACTCACGCAATGCCTCAGGGGGGCACTATTGAAGTCGTAGTGATGACCGCCTGGCTATGTGCAGTAAGAACGCCCGTCAACCCTTCAACGATCAAGAGCTCTTACACATAACCAGTGCTCACGGCGTTTGCAATGGTTGCCAACGTGTTTGGTTCTGTTCACCAGAGCTGAGGCGGCAGGGGAAAGACCGACAGCACAGCACAGTAATACACGCGCGGGAAGCCAACCGCAGAGGAGACGCGCGCAATGGATGATGCCATCACGTTGATTGCAGCTGTCACCGTCTGACCTGCCGTGCTCGGCGGGCGCCAGTCAGCGCAGTGCCCATTGCATCCAGCTTGTCACTTTCGAATTTGCCTTCCAGTGCCAACAACAAGACCTTCTACTCCCCGTCCCTCAAGTGACCAGCCATGAAGTTTCTGCTCGCGACGCTCACGGTGCTCTGCCTGACCGCGCAGTCGGCACTGGCCGCGCTGCCGGCGACGTGCACGACTGCGATTCCGCGCGACTCGTGCGCGTTCTACGACAACTGCCTCGAGACCACGTACCCATGTGGCCCAACAGGCTATGCGATCGGCTACGGCGGCAACTTCTGCCGCTCGTTCAGCGGCAACTCGACGCTCTTCTCGGACAAGGGCAAGAAGTGGATCTCGGACGTAATGTTCTGCCTGCAGACGGCTCTCGTGCCGATCATCAACCCCGTGCAGGCGGTCAAGCCGACCTGCCCGGCGATTAAGACGTTTGCGTTCAACTCGCACCCTAAGTGCTACGTGGACTCTGGCGTGTGTGCGCTGCCCGTGAGCGATTTTATCTCGCTCTTCAAAGTCATCGGTATCAGGCAGCTAGTCGCAGATTTTGAGTCGATCAAGCAGGCGGTCTCAGTCTCGAGCCAGTGCCTCGTCAAGTGGACTCAGGCGCTGCTCCACGTCCGCAAGCTCCGTGAGCACGGCCTCCACTGATCAGTAGAGTTTTGAATTGTCGTGCACAACTTTTGTAATGCTCTATTCAAATGATCACCCTTTCAACTTTTATTTCACTGGTGGTGGTGTTTGCAGTTGTGACTTGGCTAATTGTTTACTCGTGCGTTGCAACAAGGTCCGGAACGGCGTCGCCCCGTGGTAGATGGATATCACCAATCGACAGCCGTTCGCTAATCAATAAATGGCTTTCATTCTCAACCCCAATGTTCGAGTCCATCAAGGCTCCTCCTTGGTCTCGAAATCTGCCCGTGACCAAGTCGTCGCAGCGGTTGAGTCGCTGCTTGGAGCTTTTCCGATTGCACATGTTGTCGTCACCGGCCACTCGTCGGGGTGCGCGCCGCACTCTGCAGCTTTGATCTATACAGTAGGTGAAATGATCGTTGAAAGAACCTGTCACAAGGCCACGCTCACATGTGTCTACGCGAAACTATGCCACAAACTATGTCGCCCTATGACGAGTTCGCATCGAGTTGTCGCGTTTGCGATCCGAGCGATGGAGTCCCTCTCTGCTCAGGTGCATGCTCACTGTTTAGCTGCACAAGTATTGTGGACCACCTCACCTTTGGGATTGTCTACAATGACCCACCATATTTGCAGAGTCGATCGCCCACAACTACTCTGCGCATTTCTGGATGAGAATTTCTACTTTTTCCTCTCGAACCGTGATCAATCGTTTTCGGAAGCTATTTCAGGCATGGAGCTGGGTTGAGTTTGGGAACCCTTCACCTTTCATGAGGCACTGCGCACGTCTCC
The DNA here is from genome assembly GCA_023336445.1 of Pythium dissimile. Classification (NCBI taxonomy): domain Eukaryota; phylum Oomycota; class Peronosporomycetes; order Pythiales; family Pythiaceae; genus Pythium; species Pythium dissimile. Next base: position 34,508 of record JAADWZ010000023.1, on the reverse strand, counting down.
TCCTTGCCTTCCCACCCCAAAACAACCCGTCGCAGTGCAGACCTGCGCAGGAAAGCTAGCAGCCCAGCCAACTCAGCAAGAGGCGATGCGGAAGTCACCGGGACTGACGCTTCAAGCCTCACTTGTGCAAGACAACCTCCCGGTCGAAGTTCTCCCACGAATTTTCGTTGGCTCGGTCCATGCAGCGTTCAACGTCGAGGCACTCAAACAAAACTGCATCACGCACATCATCAACTTGGCCGGCAATTACGCAACCTTCCCTGAGGATTTCACGTACCTCAGCATCAGCATCAGGGACAAGGAGTACGCGAATTTGCTCAGCTGTCTGCCTGTGGCGTTGCTCTTCGTCGAAGCAGCAATCGCGCAAAGCGCCGATGATAGCAACGGCGTCGATAGCAACGGCGTCCTCATTCATTGGTACCGATCTCATGTGTCTGTGGATAACAAATGCCTGTCCTGAAAACGATTTGTCTGTTCTAGCGCCGGTGGTCGGTCTCGTTCTCCAGCAATCATCATGGCGTACCTCATGATCAAATGTGGTTTGACTTTTGACCAAGCACTTACTCGAATACGGGCCACTCGGCCGATCGTGGCAATAAATCCAGGTTTTGAGGCCCAGTTGCGCTCCCTCGAAAAATCGGGTGGAGATATATTCTCCGCTCATCGACTGGTTCTCCGGGAAAAGCTGACGAATAGTGTCCAGTTACGAAATGATGGACTCCTCGACGTAAAATCTTCAGGAAAGTCGCACCGCTCTCATCATCAAAACCACTACTACAGTCAGTGCTCACCTCGAACACCAAAGGCAGCGGATACCAATCTACACGAAGACGGAAACGACGAGAGATTAGGTTCTGCTTGTGACGACCGTGGCATGCTTCACAGCCGCGTGCCCAGTGGGTTTTCACTCTCGTCGCCCTATGACTCAGTTAAGAGGCAACACTTTATTCCAGCTCTGAGGTCGATGGGTACACTCTATGGATGCCACTCATGCGGAGAGAATCTATTCTGTGCGAGCGCGATCGTGGAGAGCTGTCAGTCCAGAGAGCGTCGGCGAGTTGTTGAACCCGATGCGCAGGTCAGTGGACTTGCGGTCGAACCCGCAGGATCAAAGATCAAGCGACCTTTACTCGCCAAGTTGCGGCTTCGATCGCAAAATCTGGGAACGAATTGCCTAACACGCGAGACCAGTCAAATCGGTACAAGCAAAAGCAACCCAACTACACCACGAGTCGCAATCTTGAAGAGCTCGCATAAGACGAACGAACGCGGATCGACCCAACCGTCTCTCCAATCGCCGCAGCCGCAGCCACAAAATGTGTGCGAACTGAAGAAGTCAGATTCGACGTGCAATTTGACGAATCGCAGCCACGAAAAGAAGAAGTACGATGGTTTTTGGCGTTCTCTCGCCTCGCTAAAACCATCTTCCAAGCGAACCAGTAAGGAACCCGCCAGCGGGTCAGATCAAGAAACACAGAAAAAGGCGATTCTGTCACCGACGACCATTGCTATCGACTTGTCTACCGATGAGAAACACGACGGCGAGGCGCACGCGGAATTCGTCAAACAAAACTCGATTTTGTGGGGTCAACGAGTCGCGCAGCTTGGACAAAGCTGGGTCAGTTCTCCGTCTTCGCAGAGGATTCCGGTGGAAGGAGGGTTCTCAGAAGTCTTCACTGCACAATTAAATGCGCTAATGGCGCATGACGAACTGGCAATCGAACTTCTGGAAGCAGCTGACAACTGGTGTCTCGAACCGCACTACTGGGTTGGTGGCGTCGACTTGACCGAGGACTCGGGTGCGATCATCTGTCCGAACGATCTGTGCGGAGTCAAGCTAGGCCAGTGGGCGTGGGAAGGGTTGCCTTGCGCGTGTGGTTGCGGGCATGTGGTCGCACCAGCCTTCAGCATCCACAAGAGCTCTGTTCGGAAGTTGGGGAATGTCGTGAATCCACCCGCTCAGCCAAGAGAGTCTGATAGGGTTATGCGATGATGCGCTGTCAATAGCGGTAGCCAGCGACAAGCAGCAGAGGCTGCTGCAAGGCGGTGATGGACCGCACTAGTCGAGCGAGACATTGTGACTGAGAGGTTACCGCTGAACTTTCGCCATGGTGGTCCGGTGGCGCTGCCAGAGATAACAGCCGGTCAGTTCCTCCAGCCCACATTCATAGAATCCATCGTGGACATGTTGGCACCGGATCTGATGGCATACCTCATGATACATATATTGCATTCACCTCGTACACTTGTTTAGAGACTCGGCTTCAACTCTTGATCGCCGAGTTGGTTCTGTTGTCACCTATTCCACATGCGCATCACGAAGTTGGACATGTCGGGGTGTCAGTCGTGTAAATGCCACTCATGTTCTTCTCGCCAACTGACAACAACAAAGCAGGTGTTCCTGCTGGTGGCTGTGGTGCCACAAAGCCCGGCTGGTCAACGACCTTATCACCACGTTGATCAGTCTCGTTTTTCTTTACCACCAGCTTACTTGCTCAAAGTAAGTCCCGGCGATGCTGCACGCCGAAACATCCAAGCTCCATCCAAGTCTAGTCGAAGAGCCTGAAGTACGTCAATACTGCATTCCAAAGACAATCAAAGATCGACAGATCCAGGATCGAAAGCGTAAAATAACTATCAGCAGCGAAGATTTTGTACCAGTTGATCCTATAGAACACAAAGTAATTCTGGTCTCGGACGAGAGAACCTTCTGGCGACAGCCGTCGTGATCGTATTTCATGGTGCCCGTGTTTCCCTGTCCTGCTGCGGCTCCTGTCTCCTGTGAGTCTTCTCCTCTTCCCCACAAGCATACTTGAGACGCACCTGCTCCTGTAGCTGTGCTGCGTAGTTGAGCTGTTGTGTTACCCGTCCTCCTTCGCGCGGAACACCGCATCGTCATTCCTAATCACCAACAAAAAAAAAGCGATGTTGAAGAGTTGGTTACAATACACGTCACCTCCGACTGTGTAACCCGGGCAGAGGGTTACTCGATTTCGAGCAAACATGAGACTGTGATTCAGTATGCACTGGGTGCCAGATTGGAGACTTCCTGTCAGTCAAAAATCCAGGCATGCTGCTGTCTCGCGTTCTTGGGCGTGCAGCGCGTACTCCAAGCGTGCGCCGCGGTTACTCAACGGCCGCTGCCGCTTCTTCACTACGGCTGCCGATTGTCTCACTTGATGCGGACAACCGCGATGGCGCCGCGCAGCTCGCGGCGGCGTTCGCCGAGTACGGGTGCTGCTACCTCTCCGGCCACGGCGTGTCGCAGTTGCTCGAGCAGCGCGTGATGCAGAGTGGGAAGTCGTTCTGCGATCTGCCAAGCGACGCGAAAGCTTCAATCCCGGTCATCCAAAACGGAAAGGGCTTCACGCGCGGCTACATCGGGATCGGCAAGGAGAGTGGCAGCGCCGACCGCATCGAAGTTAAGGAGGCCTTTTCATATGGCTACGAATGGCCACCCGGCACCAACTCGCTCACCAACGGACTCCAAGGCTCCAACGTGTGGCCCAGCCGCGACGTCTGGGATTCACAGTATCGTGGGACTATGAACGAGTTTTACGAGAAAATGGTCGAGGCCTCGCGAACGGTCTCTAAGCGGCTCTCGGAGACGCTGTACGGCGACGCCAACATTCTCGACAGCTACTGTCAGGAGGGCGACACGATCTCCATCATGCGCCTCTTCCATTATTTCCCGTACAAGCACTTTGGAGCGCCCCCACCGGAGGGTTTCGAGTTCATCGGCTCCAGCCCGCACACTGACTGGGGATTTCTCACGCTCATTCTTCAGGACGAGGTGGGTGGACTTCAATTTCTCCACAAGGGGAAATGGATCGATGTGCCGTACGTTCCCGGTACACTCGTCGTCAATGCGGGTGACTACCTGTCGCTCGCGACAGGTGGGCAATGCGTTTCACCTGTGCATCGCGTCATTGCTGATGACCGCGAGCGCTACTCTATGGTGTTTTTTTACTACCCCGACTTTGATGCTGTTCTGCCTTCAGCGAGCAGCTCCCACATCGGTGGAAATCGTGGCAGTGGAACCCAAGAGGTCTTCAACAATCTTCTCGATGGTACTGTGACCAAGACGGGCGCAAGCTTCGGTGAGTACATCATGGCGAAGTGGACCGGTGTTCAACGCTGAGTGACCCCACACTTGGGAAGACCGGACTTAAATTACTATTATAGACGCACTTCCCATGAAAAAGGTTGGTTGCAGTGACTTACACTCTGACAGTGCGCAGAAAACCCCACACAGCCGGACACCAAACGGCGCAGGCCGATGCACACACGTACCAGACTCGTGTATGTAGGTGCCGACGTCAACAAGTAGATCGACACGACAGAGATGAGTCGCGCGGATCGAGAGCTAACGCTGTTTGGCATTTACGGGTCCTCGGACGCGGCCAAAGCAACGGGTCCGAAGGCGACGGGTCGGAGGCTTCGTCCGGTGACGCCATATTTTGAAGACACGAGCGGTGTCTCGATCCCATTCAGGTTGCGACTACGGATTTTCAAAGCTGCAGACGCAATATCTCATCGGAGCAAAGTGTGAGCTAAGTTTGCTCTCGACACGCCAGATATATGCTTAACACTTGTTTGATGACAGTGAATCTGATGCATCTCAACATCTCCACCTTAAGCTCAACGACGAACGAGATTTCGTCAGGTGGAGCTGCTGCGGAAGTACCGATAACAGTGTGTACGGATGCACGGTTGCGTCCAACAAGCAGTACGGGCGACTTGCGGTCGAGGACCTGCTGAGTAAGGTTTTCTTCAAGCTCGCACTTCTGGATTGTGTTGAGTGCGTAACTGATACTCCGCACCGTGATTAGAGCTATACCCACCAAAGCTACTTGCTTGTAAACTTTTCAGCAGTGAGGCAGAGCGCAGCAGCAAATTAAATTTCACGATATACATACGACCGAGGATTCCCTGGCAATCTCAAACCAAGCGAGTCAGAAGCTCTCAACGCCGGCTGTCGGCTCTGGTGGGGCGAGTACGAGTGCTGGGCGACATCATACGATATTCCTCATGGATGCTGGGTTGACTTTGCAATATCGTTCGATGGACGCTATCTACGTGTGTGTCAATGATTGTTTGGTGAACACAGCGATTGTGGCCCACGCAAAACAGGCCCATCACCCACTTGCCAGGTGTCGTGTACTCTTGGGTGTCGCTACCCAGGAACTCGGTGGGTGAGCCCGTCAACCGCATCAGGCTCCATGTATTTGGGAGACTGGCGCGTTCGTCCTGGCTATGTACGGTTGTTCACGGAGGCTGAACTGAGCGTCTACAATGGAAACAATATCGATCAAGACGGAAAAGGCGGTATGTCAGCTTCCCACATAGTCGCTGTTCATGTCGGAGAAGTTAAAGATGCGTCGATCAAGATATTTCGTCACAGAAATGTTTCTGGAGAAGAGTCTACCCTCCTTTCTCGAGGAGAGTGGCCATTCTACTCCAATTGCTTGGGATTTCTACCACGGTGCGCACCACGACATTTCCAGTCGTGGACAGAATTCGTTCGACAGCACTTTGCTCTCAGCTGTTCAAGTGGGTGAAGTCCGCATTCGAATCGACCGTTTCAAGGATCTCGTTTCAACTCATGGATCAGTTCACGGCTGCCGAACCCAGAAGGAATTCGACCAGAAGTGCAACGACTTCGTCCGGCATGTTGAGCTGCTTAGCTCTCTACTTGTCGTCGACGTTAATCCGGGCAGCATTGATCCATGCCCAGGCTCATTTGAAGTCTATCTTGAGTTTGCAAGATCGCATGACAGTCGTCCGCTAAGGATAAGTCTTCACTCAATGCTGGCAACATCGTCCTCTCACAGCATCAATGATATGCACTTCGTTTAGGTGGCTTTGGCCAAGTCCGTTTTCAACTCATCTTCCCGTTCTAGGTCACCAGGAGAAACTATCATCCAGCAAGCTTTCCGGCAATTCATTTCGCTAGCATGGCAAGGAAGAGATAATCGCGAGCGCGCGCTCATGGAAGCCACTATCAACCGTAAAGCTATGATCACGGAGAAGCGTATTGCAACTATTTTCCAGATGATTGGCTTTCACTTTTCCCCGCAAGAGCTCCAGGAGCTAATTCGATTATTCAAGACCATTATGGTGTGTTTGTAGTGTTCATTTCTGCGAGCGAATGCTCAGAGCCAACTGACCTGAACTCTACTTCAGGAATATTAACATCAACACCAGCACCGAATGGACGACATTGGAACGCGGTATGCAACGGTTAGCCTTCGCGATTCCAAACTAGTTCTGATTGTGAACTCGCGCGCTCTACTCCGACGTGCGATGCGACGTCGTCACGAGCAGATCAAGAGTAAGATCCTTGCTGCGATGAGTGACAGCGAACGCTCAAGAGTTTACTCACGCAACGCCCCGACCAGATTTCAGCAACTCCTCTGACCGCAGCTAAACCTGTCGAACAGTGAGAAGGAACTCGCCGATGAGGTGGTAGAGATGGAGCTGGAAGTATTTCGTCGCGAGCTTGGACTATCAAACACTTTCCAGTCTGACGACGATCCGCAGTTACACGTTGAGGAAGTCCGGCAGACACATGTAAAAAAATCGGGCCTCGAAGTCTCCAGACGAATCCGCAGCAAAGGCGACTGACGATACGCCCCAATCTGCAGGTAAACATCGTGATACGCCCGACAGTGATTCTGGTTCAACGTGGAGGCGGCCCAAGCGATCCAGTTTGACAAACTTAGAAGGGCTTATGACCTGCAACCTCGCTCCCGGATCGTACTCGATGTATGTTTTTCATGCCAACTACTTCGAGTGGACATCACTTGCTGTTGTGTTCCCGACCGTGAACTCTTCCGGGTTGTACGGTGAATCACTAGCGACATCAGCGCCACAAGAAATCGCTCTGCCATTGGAGGCTTCTAAATGGTCCTACGCCATCCAGCTCGTGGATTTCTATCACCAACACATTGCGAAGGCTGTTGAAGGGGCTGAGTGGTTGTTACCGACAAGTCCACATCTGAGCAAGTGATCCTGTCGACAAGGGTGGATGGACGCGTAACGTGGGACGTTCGAAAAGGAATCTACTCGGCCCGTGTTCTCACCGAGAATGCCTCCATAATCTACTCAGGCTCTAAGAGTGTTATTGTTGGTGGAGGCCGATACCGTCCCCGAACAATATTCATCCCCGTGATGTTCGGGAAAGTCACAGTTGACTTGTCACTCTGTAGCGCAACACCTAGAGAGTGTTTGACCATCGCCGTCGTGCAGCTTGCTGGAGAAGATGACGTAGCGGCGACAAACGTACCATCACAGCGAAGGAACAGTGTCATTGACGAGCTTCGAGCACCTGTTCAGACTACAATGGTCAATAGCTCCCTGACTATCCAGTCTCGCCCAGGTGGTCATACTCTTCGCGTTTCTGTCGAAGGATTTTACGAGTACTCAAGGCCGGTAGAAGTGCTGTGGGATGCAAACTGTGGTGGAAGCAACCGCACCTTGGTGGTTTTGTGCCCGTTAATAGGTGACGCATGCACATTTCGAGTCATATTTGCCTCTGTGAATGGTGCCAGCGTGATGGATGCAGCAATCGATATTGAAGAGCCCCTGGTACGTGCGCCACTACCACATGCTACAATATTTCTACCAACCAGATTCGTTTTGTGAAACCACACAGACTCATACAAGAACGGGGCATGGGGTTGAAGAGAATACCGACGATGTCTTGTTCCATGGAGCAACATCGATAATGTCGTGCGAACACCAGAGCTTCACGCTCAAGTGTCATTCAGGTGAGCTTCACATTCCGTGCAGTGAATCTGTCGCTGAGGTTTAGAATTTTTGGCAATGCTACTGTCAAGGCCGATCGTACCGCCTTCAGTTGCGATCACCGCATCCGCCAGGCTTCGTGTCCGACAGCTCTCCCCGAGAGTTCAGGTTTACGATCGATCGGGACTCATCATGGATACTAGTCTCCAACCGGGTGTGAACTGGAATGAGGAATTCTACTGGTGTCCATGTTCGTGGAATTGCTCTGGAGAATATGCTCCCGCTGATAAAGACGCCGACAAACAAAACCAGAAGAAGTAAAACGAGTTCTATTCAGCAGATGAGCCCGACAGAGTCTTCAGCGCTTCATCGCAAGCCTCGACGATGTCGGCTTCATCATCCGCCTGGGCGTTCTCGCGAAGTTTCGAGACGATGATTGTGACGTTCCCAATGTCAACAGCTGTCCGCAAACCGTCCTCAACGAGCAAGTTACTCAACGTCGCTAGCACCAGCATCACAGCATCCATATCTTCGACGAAGATGGGCCAGGACGAAAGAGTGTTGTGCACGACATGACTAAGAGCTTCTGGTCGCGACCCCACCGTGTTCGCAATGAAGGCTCGAATTGTGGGGTCGAATTGCGCCAGCTGCACAAGAATATTCATGCCGTGCACGTTTCGAGAGGCGCAGTCTTCGATCAGGATATTGGCGAACTGATAAATCCAGTCGTGTCCTTCAAGCTGCCAGCACAGAAACATACTTCTTGAGAGCAAGTTCGGAAAGCACGGCCCCATGGACGAAACTTTCGTACCGAAAAACTCGCTTCACTCGCGCTGGACAAGAGGAGGCATCCAACGGCGTTGAGGCGCGCAGTTTTGCCTTTGCGAGATCCCTCAGTGATCGGGCGCAGGAGCGGAGCAGCGAGGCTGTCAACATGTGGAACAATAGCAGCTCCAGCTCCAATGGCAAGACGAGCCACACCGGATAGAATTCGCCCTCCAGCGACCTACAATCAATTGCCCGAGTGAGTTCGCGTATGGTGGGGAGAACGGGCGGAGATTCTCACCTTTGAGTAGCGATCGAGTTGCTTGATTGCCTTCAAAACAGGTGCAACGACAACTTCGACGGTGGCAGCGATTGAAGGTCCATCCAGAAAGCGGCGTGATGCGAACAGCAAATCTCCATAGACGCGAGGGTCGGCAAGTTTGTCGATCACTGTCGTGGTGAACTCGTTGCAGACTTGCGCAAGAACATCCGTTTGGGAAGCAAAGTGAATCCAGCACACAAACGCCTCCACGAGCGCCTCTCGAATTGTCGAGCAAGTGGATTTGATGGAGCGCAGATTAGCTACGTCGACTGGAAGGGACTTCAACGCAGCCTAGGCAGAAAGGCATTCCGCGTCAAGCCTGCGATTGAGTGGTTGGATGTTCGACTCGCATACGCACCTGCAGTCGAGGCATGATTTCTCTCAATACGAGGTACAGAGTCTGCTCGAGCCCCTCCGGAATGGCATCACGAAGACCGAGATCGCGAACGCATTCGATTGTCGCGAGGAAATATTCAAAATCACCCTTGGTGTCCAATACGAGCAACTGTAAGCTGATCAAGAAACGTTCCCAAAAGTGAGTACACCGTCACTACACGCGGTCCACTGTTTTCAGCTAACATACCTGGATAGAAGCGCTCTGCACACTACTGCTAGGGAGTCGCCCTGCTGGGCCACCGCCAGAGCTCCGCAGATGTGTGGTAGATTGGAAATCACACCCCGTCGACGGCCTTCCATGCCGATCCAACCCACGAGAGTTGTTGTGAATTCCTCAACAACGGCTGACCCAGGAAGGGAGAGAACGGGTCGTTCGCTGTTCGTTCCGTTCTCACGCTGGAGTATGTGAATGTTCTCCTCGTTGTCATCATCCGTGGACGACTGGTCCAGCGCAAAATCAGGCAGCGGAAGCAACGAAAAAGCGGACTTGTTTGGTGATGGCAGTCGGAGGTCCAAGATGACTGCGATCGTGGCCAGAAGCTCAGACGCGACAGCGTCCGTCACGGTTTCATCGAGTGCCGAGGCGAGATTGAACAGCAGCGGAACGATCTTGTCGTAGACGGTCTGGTGGCACATCGGATGGGACTGGATCGCGACCGTGAGATGCTCGCATGCCGGTCGGAAGAGGTAGTTGACGCGCTGGGTGAAGTCGTCTTGGTAGGCGTCCGCAGTCTTGGGGAATTGCGAGAACAGCCACAGGATATTACCAACGACTTGATCCAAGCTCATATGGTCACCAAATGACTCCAGTAGACGCGTCGAGCCCATCAGCGCCACCATCTGCACACACCCTTTATGAGTCACTGGCGAGTGTCAACACAAATCCACCGACGGCATCGACGACCGCACCTTGAGACCTAGCAGCGCCTTGGTCCATACCGGGAAGCGCAGAACGAGCTGAAATGCAGCATCAAAGCGATCCAGCACTGGCGTCATTGCGTCGCGTTCGGTCACATATCGGATCGTCTATGAAGATCAAAGCCAGCGTCAATCAAGGCTCGCAACCAGTTCCATGCCGCGCGCTGGGTGGGCAACGCACCAGCGACGACGCCGAGATGAGCGTGCCCAGCTCCACTTCCTCCTCATCGCTGAGCTGGAATGGCGCAGAAGTGTCTTCTGTGAGATTTAAGATGCCCACGGCCGACTCCAACTCCGCGAGCAACTGCTGCACGAACGCGGTCGTTGCCGCGAGGCCGACGGTCGTCGAGTGGACACGCTCCTGCACGAACACTACACGCGATTCCCGTGAACTGTTAGCTCAAAGAACGCCTATGGCACTGATATAAAGCAGGTGAATGGACCTGCGATGCCCTGGCCACGCGTGCGCAGGAGCTGCTGGGCCAACGGCCGCGCCGTTGATGCTGGTGGCGTCATTGCCATTCTTTCCGCAAGTGTGTCCATTTGAGCAGCTCACCCTTTATTAAATGATACCTCTGTTGTTGGCAAAAGTCTGCGTGGGCCATAGACTACTTTTCCTGGGCCGGGTCTGTCCTCCTTCGTTCTTCAACCCAAATGAATCCAAACCATCACCCCTACCCACCGCGTACGCTTTACTGGATCAAAACTCCACACTTTTACCCAATGCACTTGCGCTATTTTTTCGAAATTTCTCTCTGCGCGAGAGAAGAGCCGAACTCGTTGGATTTATTATTGGAGAATGCTCGCGTGTCAAAACGCGCTTGTTGGACGGCCCAACAAAACACACCGTCGCCCTGTCTCCACCCACGGTGCCTTCCAAAGTCCCGCGTCGCGGCATCCAATCCCAGCGTGGCTCCGCTTTCTACCGTTCTCGGCGGCAGCTGCCGAGGCGCAGGAAAGCCCACGCGGCAACCAGCCCCTTGACTCCAGAAAGCGTGATTCCCTCGGGATTTAGACTCAAGAGCCTGATACAGTAGACTAACGCGCCGTCCAGCAGTCCACATTACTGAACGACTTTTCAGCACAATGGCCGGTGGAACAACAAGGAAGAGCACGCGTGCAGCTTCATCTGCCACTGGCCTGCAGGAGTCCAATGGAGATGCGGCGCCACAGTCGCTCTCGCCCACGGCCGAGGCGCTGCAGGCGCTCAAGAACCTCTCGTCGCCCGCGAAAACCAGCAGGACCAACACCAGCACCAACGGCACCACCTCACCCACCACGGTTGCCCCGCCCGAAATCCATGTCGATGATGACGCCACCATCGACGCGGATAGACTCCGGATCCAGGCGCCGGCACCAACGTCCAGCGCATTATCACTATCCAGCAGCATGTTCTCCGGACTGACGTCCATCTCGCCAGCCTCTGGTCTATCGGCGCCAACATCCCCAGCGGACGACGGCCTCGACACGCCGGACGGCGACGGCGACTCTGGATCGTCCAGCAAGCGCCAACGCCTTCTGGACTGCTCGGCGCCGCCGCTCTTTCTGGAGAAGACCTACGAAATGCTGGACAAGTGCGCCCCCGCGGTAGCGTGCTGGTCCGCGAGCGGCGACAGCTTCGTGGTGAAGAACCCGGTGGCGTTCGCCGAGCACGTGATCCCCGTCTACTTCAAGCACAAGAACTTCAGCTCGTTCGTGCGGCAGCTCAATTTTTACGGCTTCCGCAAAGTGCGCGTGGTGGATCCAGAGACCACGGGCGGCGTGAACCCCAAGGACTGGTGGGAGTTCCGCCACGAGAAATTCCTGCGCGGCCGCAAGGAGCTGCTCCGCGAGATCAAGCGCCGTTCACTGCCGTCGGCTGGCAACAATCCCAGCATCAACGGGGTCCAGAGCTCTGGACAGATGTCCGGAAAAGCGGACGGGGCCCGCAGTTCCATCGACCGCGGCGAGATTGACGATCTACGCAACGAAGTGTGCACGTTGCGCGAGCAGATCCAGACGCTCAACAAACACATGTTCAGCGTCATGCAGATCATGATGACACGCGCGACGCCGTCTGCTCCCCTCCCCCCACAACCAGGCGCTGCTGCTCCTCCGCCTGTGGCGTACCCACCGCCGCACTATGCGCAGCCGCAGTACCATCCGTACTTTGCAGGACTGCCGCCGCCGCATCCAGTGACGCCAGCCATGAACGGCGGTGTTCCAAACAAGAACGACAAGCGCCACGTTGGCGGTGGCGGCGCCTCGCCCTCGGCGCACTCGGCCGGGTACGCGTTGCGTCCCATCCAGACATTTGTGGCGGCCGGCGTGCCGCCCGGGTATCCGTACCCTCTGACGCCGTCCGGAGATCCAAGTATGGACTGGGAAGTGTACTCGCGCCATGCATACCATGCTGCCGCCCAGCTCGGTCACCCGCACACCCCCTCCGGATCCGGCGCTGGATCGGCGCCTGGTCCACTACCCAACGCGCGTCCTCCGTCGTCGTCCGTGCCCGCTGTTCCAGGACTCAAGCGATCCCGATCGCAGCAAAAGCGCTCGCCGTCGGCAGGCGCACCAGCTGCTACGCCAACGACGCCAACAGTTTCAACAGCTCCAGTGAACCACGTGGACAATCCTGTGGCGGCGGTGCGCCATCTGAGCCAACTCGTCACGCAGATCCGCACGGACCTGCTGCAAGGGATCCTCGGGCGCACGCTGTCGTTCATCCGTGTCCAGCCGCCCGCCAGCGAGAACGCGCTGCAGAATCCAGAGATCGAAGCCATCGCGGAAGCCGTGGTAGGCGACATCCAGCAGGGTCTGGCCCAGATCAACGAGGCCGAGGCCGCCACCCACGGGCGCCCGCGAGGAAGCGTGCCGTCCGAGACTTCGCACATGTACCGCGTCGAGATGCTCAAGTTTGTGTCCAAGGAGCTGCCGCGCGCCATGTCGGAGGCCGTCGAGAAGCGGCTCCCAGCTGCCACCAAGAAGACGCTCAACCGCTCGCTGCTGGCGCTCATGGTCCAGAAGGCGCAGGCCGCGCTGGAAGCTCAGATGCGCCACGAGACGGCCCACGCATCCAACTCGGCCTAGCCGTACAGTGTCTTCATCGCAAACTCGGTATTAACTTGACGTGAGATTTGGAATTTTGAGCTATTCGTTCCGAGTCTATTCTATGTCTATTTCATGGGCAGCTCTTTCAGCAGCTCGTCGTGCTGGAAGGCTTTCATCAGCGTCTCCATCGTGACCGAGGACGTGAGTCGCGCCTTCCACGCGCTCTTGGACTTGGCGGCGGTTTGCTTGACGAGCGCGTAGCACTCGAGCGAGCCCAGGTGCTGCTGCAGTTGCTCCAGGCTAAACCGCGGGATCCACGCCAAGTGCGACTGCGTGGCCTGCAGCATCGCGAGCTCGTCGCACACGTCCTCTAGTGACGCCGTCGCGGTCTCGCACGCAGCGAGGCGTGTGACGGCGTACAGTAGCAGCTTAGGTTGGCGCGGCAACTGCTGGATCTGTTTGGCCACGGTGGGCTGCGCTGCAATGGCTGAGCTGGTGCAATTGAGCACGTCCCGGATCGTCAACTTCTTCGGTGGTGATAGCGACGTGGCCGGCGGTGAGGAAGCGCCAAACTGCGAAAGACACGAGCGCGCGCACTGCTGGAGCAGCCCAACGGCGCGGCGCGCGTCTCCGTCACGCGCCGCGATCTTGCGTGCGATGAGCTCCAGCGCACGCGGCTCCACGACCTCGCCCACCCGTTGCTTGTCGACGCCAACGGGAAGCGCCGACTGGACGTAGTTGTCCAGGATCTCACGTAGCTCGTCGTGCGAATAAGATGGGAACAGCACGACGTTCGTCGGATTGGGGTCGTGCGCGAGGAACTCGGCGATCTGCGCGTGCATGTCGACGCCGTTCAGGATACCAACGAAGCGAAGTGTCGAGTTGGGCAGATGCGCCCACCGCACGAAGAAGTGCAGCACGCTCTGTGCCTTCAGTTGGAGCACACTGGGTAGGCGCACCAAGTGGTCCACCTCGTCCAGCACCACCAGGCACTGATTCCGTGCCGCCTTCGTCGGCGACGTGTGCAGCACCGACTGGAGAAACTCGTCCAGCCCCTGCGGGTCGTCCAGCTCCGGAAGATCCAGCTTGGTGAGCGAGTGGAGCTGCTCACCGACGCCCGCGAACAGCGCCGCTGGCGATGCGAACGTGCTGCAGTTGACGCGCGCGACGTGGGAGTGCACGTGCTGCGCCGCGACGTGCGCGACGCAGGACGACTTGCCGGTGCCCGGGGGGCCAATCACGAACAGCGCGCGCGTCGACGCGTCGGCGCGGAACGCGTTTTCGATCTGCTGTCGCTCCTCGGCGCGGCCCACGACCGCCGAGACGGTGGTGCCGCTGGCCACGCGCTCGAGAATGGTCTCCGGGGCCAATGACGCCGCCGGCACAACTGTTCTCTGCTCGGTCGCTGTCGTACTAGTGCTGGGGCTGGGGCTGGGCCTGGGACCGGAGTAGTTCAGCGTGCGGCGGATCAGCGTCGACTTGGCGTTGGACGGCGCGGCCAGTGAACGGCGCTTGGCGTCGCGGACAGCCGGCGAGATGGCGGAGCCGCCCTGGGCGCTGGGCGAGGCCACGGGGCTGGAGCTGAGCTTGCGCTTGCGCGTCTTCTTCTCGGGTGTGACAAACGTTTGTTGATCTTGGGCTGTTGGATTTGCTGGGCGGTTGGAGGCTGCGGACGGCGCAGTCGATGCGGCGACCTCGTGCGCACGACGAGAGGCAGCGATGGACGCGGCGAACGTAGCCGTGTCGCGGCGGTGCTGGGCCGTCACCTCCTTCCACGCATTCACTTGGGCTCGTGTACGCATTGTTGGCGTTGATGAAGCGTGTGGGGGGGGTGAGTGAGTCTGTTGGAACTGTGTGGTGCAATGTGCGCGGGAGAGCGCGCCAAGCAGTGACTCAATGCGAACAGAATGGGTGATCCACCAACCGAATCGGCAAAAAAGAAGCGCGGGGTTGATTTGCTGCCGAATCCATTTTAGCCAATTGGGAACGACCAGTTGAATTCATTCTTCCCGCGCAGGTTTGTCTTTCTACCGCAACACCGATTGGTGGTGTGTCATTTATAAAAATAAATTCGGGATGCCTGTAGTCTAGGTTGTGAAACCCGTGAGAATCTGAGATTCCAGATCCAGTAGGAATTTTTGCCATCCAAACTTCCCAGAGCACTTGGAATCAAATTGATGATCCACAGGCGACCATCTCTCTCTTCATGGACTGGAAGAAAAGAGATGGCCAAGCATATCTTACAATTTTGGTCGATGGTACAGCCGGATGAAGGGCAGTAGATTCCTGCGTCTAACTTCTATGGTACTACAAAGCGTGGTGGAACCAGCTCACATCTTCATGCAGTACAAGCAGCTCGAGTGGTCGTGGTGGTGCTTGCCACCAGCATAGCCGGCACCCTCGGCGATGAGCTTGAGATGATGAATGCGCGTGGTCAGAAACGGGTGCGAAGTGTCGCCCAAGTAGTTGCCTTCCTTGGTGATCATGCGCGTGTTCATTAACGACCGCAGCTCGCAGTTGTGCGAGAGCTTGCGTTGGAAGCAGTGGATGCCGCCCGTCGCGAACCCACTCTCCGCAGCGATGTGGTCGGCCTCGTGCTCGAGCCGCCACGAGAGCAGCATGTTCCCAGCGACGATACCAACACAGCCGACGATAGACGCAATCAGCTTGTTTGGGATCTTCTTGATGGCGTAGCAGCTCGTGACAACCGACAGCGGAAGGAAAGTACCCGAAATGATCGTGTGGTTGCGTGCGATATGAGCGCTTTCGTGGGCGAGTACGAAATCCACCTCTTCTTTGCTTGGGATCTGGCCGGCAAAGTCTCGTCGATCCTCTGTAGTGGCATAGAACGCGTGATACAGGTCTAGCGGCAGCACAACGCAGGCTCCTCGGATTCCGATGGTCAAATTGGACCCGAGGGAAGCACCGGAAGTTTCCTCTCCGATGCGGATCGACAGCTTCTCTGGATTCTTGACGCCGACACGCGCAGCGACCTTGCGTACGTTCACCGCAAATGCATCATGACGATCGAGCGCCACCGAGTCGGAGCCTTGCGCAAGGCTAAGCGAGTAGTCGCTGGTTGGTGCCGCCAACGGGAAGCTAGAGAACGCGTACATGGTGAGCGCAGAAGCGCCGACGAAGCGTCGAGTGAAGGCGGTGGTGGACATGATGGCGATTATCCGCTTTTTGGCAATTGCCCACTTGCTGGCAGCAGCATTGGCTGCGAGCACGGGCGCCATAGTGATGATCGCGCTCCGTCCAGCAGAATGTAGCTCCTCGCAGTTGACTGACGGTGCGCGTCTTTTTGACGGTCGCTTGTCTATGTTGTGCCAAGCCCGTTCAGCGGATCGATGATGGACGACTTCGACCGTCAACGTCAACGTGTCTCTTGGGCGGTGTTGTAGACACGAGACTGATGGCTTCACTCCCGCTGATTTGACGGTGCGTGGCTTTGGCACTGATATGGCCGCAGGCCAAATTTAGCGACGACGGGGTATAGCCTGCCGTGGCGAAGTTGGTGCGTTGGTGTTGGTGTCGAGAGCGGAAGTGAAGAATGCTTGCGACATGACAGAGCGAAGCCATCCAGCGAGCAAACAGGGGCCACCACGACGACGACCTCACGTGCGTGGCCGGCTGTGGCCCAGTCACATTGACTGACTGTGACGTGGGACATTGCCCTCTGCTGAACGTGACGCCATTCTCCAGCCAATCAGATCGCTGGATTTGGAGATATCCGGGCCACCATGACAAAACAAAACCGTTTGATGCCAGATCAAGACGGTTAAAACCTGATAAATCGAGACAAGATCACTATTTTGGGCAGAAACTGCCCGCGTGCGAATGCGTCATCACTGAGATCGGACGCGTCACAGCAACTGAGTCGAGTGTAGAGCTTTTCACAATGCTGACGCCGCCACCACGGGGTTCACGAGCTTGCCGATGCCCTCGATGGAGATCTCCATCACGTCACCAGGCGCGAGCCACACTGGCGGGCTGCGCGTGAAGCCCACGCCCTGTTTATACACAATGATTTCGTCAGAAACCCTTCAACTGTCGACTATTACTGAAGAGCTCACCTCTGGGGTACCCGTAATAATGAGAGTGCCGCGCGGCAGTGTCGTGTCCTGCGACAGCTGGCTGATCAGCTCCGCCACTGGGAAGATCATGTCGCCCGTGGACGACTTCTGCATGCATTTTCCGTTCAGGTGGGTCGAGATCTTGAGCTTCTGCGGGTCCGGGATGATCTCTGGTGTGACGAGCACTGGGCCGATGGGGCAAAACGTATCGAACGTCTTCGAGCGGCACCACTGGCCGCCACCACGCGCACCCTGCCAGCGACGCGCCGAGATGTCGTTCGCGCACGTGTAGCCACCGACGTACTTGAGCGCGTCCTGGACCGACACGTTCTTGCACGTCTCCTTGAGCACCACGGCGAGCTCGCACTCGTAGTCGAGCTCTGGTGGATCCGAGGCGATGCGTGGGATCACCACGGGGTCGTTCGGGTTTTGCAGCGCGTTTAGGCCCTTGGTGAACAGCACCGGTGTCTTGGGCTCCGGCATGTTGGTCTCCTTGGCGTGTTTGCGGTAGTTAAGCCCGATGCACAGGATCTGCGACGGATGCACCGGCGCGAGCAGCTTTTTGATTGTTGCCTCCTCACCGGTGAACTTGAGGTTGCCGAGCGGATCGTCATTCTCCACAAGACGGACGGTGTTGCTGCCTTCGGAGATGCGCTGGCCACAGCGAGTGGCGCCGTGGGCGTCGACGAACCGCACGAGGTGCGTGGCGCGGCCGCTGCTGGACGTGTTGAAGGCCATGATGGAGCTGTGAGGCGGAGAAGATTTCGTCAACAATCTTTGGGCGATGCTGGTCGCACGCTGTGAGCGAGAGGACAGTCGACAGAGGGCTCGATACACCATCGAGAGAAGCAAGGTTGCAACGCACCTGGATCGCGCGATTTTTCCTCTGTGGATGAAGAGCTGACCATTTTCAAGGATCCCACCTAATGGGGACCACTCCATTGGCACTAAATGTGGTACGAATATGATGTGCACCACACTGTAGCTACGTATATGTACCTATATCTACATTTTCGGGAATGGCTTCTTGGGCACCATGCTGCAATCCACCACCACCACGTCCCAGCAGCGTGTACCCGCTCTCGCCCATGGTGCACCCTGCAAATTCTTGATATTGGTGGTCGTGGTGCCACAGCCACAGCGTGATTCATCTGAGATGTCCGGCAGGACGAGAAGTCGCCGCCACGAGATGAAGCAAGCCGTGACGGAGTTCCACAGCAGCTGCTATACCTGTTTTTCATTCTGGCGATTGCAAGTGGGGTTACAATTCTCTAAGTCTTTCTTAGCGACAGCATCTTGGTCATCTACAAAGGTATGTCGCAACTCTGATGGACGGAGATCCAGACCCGCCATGAATGAATCAGATGGCGTAGAAACTCAAGTCGCGTAGTCACTACTGTTGCCATGTTGCCATGTTGCCAACGTGGCAAGCTCTCGCTGGGTGGGTGTCCCCGTAGACTCCACGGACCTCGGGCTGGATCGCAGATACCAAACCGCGTCAAGTGAGCCAAGCGAGCTTCCTCGATGGAAGACGCGGCTGAGACCAGCACGAGATTTTAGGAAGCAAAACGCCAACAATTATCTCATTCCGTACTATCAACACCACCACAACCACCACCACCACCACAACAACAACAACAACAACAACACCACTCACACACGGAAATGACACATCACATCGCTGGGTACGACATGTCGGTCAGCACGCCGCAGGTGCCTTTGCCTGCAGTACCGCGCTGCAGGCGGATGTAGCCGTTCTCGCCCCACCGCGCGCCCCACGAGTTCTTGATCTTGATGGACGTGGAGTCGTAGCCCACCGCGATCACAGCATGGTCTAGTTTGGAGCCCGCCGGACAGGAGGAGACGACACCTCCACTGTACTGCTTCCACACAGCGTTGCCTGAGGTGACAGCCACGACCAAGGGCTGACGGTTGATCGTGTTGACGAGACTCGCCTCGGTCGAGGTGATGCGAGCGATCTGCTTGATCGGAATCGCTGTCTTCTTGCACGACGCGTTGCACTGAGGGGCTCGTCCCGCCGCTGACGTGTATGCGTACTGGATGCTCGGGCACAGGCCGTTCTGCTTGATGTACTGGAAAGCGTAAACGGGGACGCCGCCTTCGCAGGCAAAGTTGGTTCCGTCGCAGCTCGTCAGCTGCTGCTCCGAGAACTTGGTGAAGCTCTGCGTGGCCAGACAGCGCGCGGTCTCGACGGCGCCGACCGTGGCAAATGCCCAGCACGAGCCACAGGCGCCTTGGTCCTGCACTGGCGCGCTGCACGGACTGGTGGACCAGTCTTTGCTCTGCAAGGTCTGCACTTGCAGGCGGCGCGACTCGAGCGACGTGAAGTTGAGGTTGGTGGTTAGACGCGAGGAGTCGTCATCTGCACTGTCATCGTCGCTGAGGTTGGCGGCGCGGACCGTGCCGAGTGCTCCATCGTTGCCGCTGCCCAGGTACGAGTTCCGTACGTAGGTGGCAAACTCGGCCTCGGTCAGCAGCGTGAACGGCGTGTTGGTGGAGAACTTCGCGTCCGGCTGCTCCCTCTCGAGCTGCGGGAGCAGCTGCTTGGTCAGAAAGAAGCGCTGCTTGCGGTCCTCGGCGACTTCGACGGCGCTGCGCGATTCAGTTGGCGGAATCCATCCGTTCCTGCGGCCAATCTCGCCAAACTCGACAAGCCACGCGTCGAGCTCCTTGCTGATGTCGTCTTTCTCCTGTAGATACCGCTGGTAGTCGATCCCAGCGTGCATGGGCCTGGCGTGCACGAGGATCGCTTGCGCCACGAGCAGCGCTGTGACAAAGACGGTGATGGAGTACATGTAGTTTTGGCTCGAATGAGTTGCTGTGACTTGAGCTCAATTGAGAGGCGATTGCAAAGTGAGCGAGGCTGTTTGTGTTGTCTTGTCACCTCCCTCTACCCACATAGCGGGCGGAGGCCGGTCAGTGAAGGATATCGTCCAGTATCATTCATCGCCTATGCTTGAAAGAGTACGGTGCTGATGTAATAGTCTGGTTGAAGACAAAGCGCCGGTTTGGAAACACTTCCTACCCGCCAAAACGTGGTGGATAGTGTCCAGAGTGGATCCGTCGGATCTTGACACTGTTCGGCTGCTGGGTGCGCTGCCCATACCTTTTCCAAGTCAATGGTACCTCCCTCCCATTTTGACGTCAGTGTTTAGAACGGCTTACGTGTCGTTGAATCTACAACGCACCCCCACTTTCCGATGGGCGAGAGCACTGTTCACCTAGCACCATGCGACTCCTACGCTTCTGCGGATGACCCACACAAACCACAAACACGCGAGTCGTCCGTCTCCTGTGCTTCACTCACGTCAGGTCGCGCCGCGACCACCTCAGGAATCATGGATTGGTCACTAACCCATCAGCAGTGTCAACCAAATGTTGAACTGACGCTGTAGCCTGTTCTACACGCTGATACGCCTCTACCATACGCCCAGCGACTGGCTGAAGAGTGGGCAGCTTTGGAAGGCGACAGCGTTTACTGTACGATTTTCCGCACAGCCAACGAACCTTCCAAAAATCACGAACATTCACCCGTGTCCTCCAGCGAGCGATCGTCAAGCAGCCACATGGCGCATGACCGAAACGCTCCACTGGACCGCAAGAGTTTGTGATCAAGCGCAGATGATAGCGGAGACCGACCAGAAGCATGCGGATCCATCCAGCGTTTGGGGGCATCCAGAGTCCAGCGTTCCAGGTGCAGGGCGTCCAGTGGATCACTACAGTGAGTATGAGTACTGTATAGCAATAATGTTCTGACGGCCGAGTCGTCAGACCCAGTGGCGCTTTTTGCTTGGAGTGTGGACGTTTCCATCTCGCACTGGCGTTCTCTATCAACGTGGCCACACAACTGAAAAATCAGGTCTCTTATTCGAAGTCCCCTTTCCCAGCTCTTTCCTCTGTTGGACGAAAACTCATGTTGGAGCATACGTTTATAGAGGTCTTTCAGGTGCACCACCTGAGTTTTCGACCCCCAATACGCGGAAACGTCGGCAACACCACAACACCCAACAGGCAACCACGCAGGAGAGTAGCCTGTCCACTCCCACTCGCGCGACGAAGGCGCGGAATCTAGCGCTTCACGTCCGGATCCGTCAACTCTGTGCCCGCCCACGCGATAGAGCGAAGCGCGCGCGTTTCAACGCTGTGCTCGGCGTACGAAACCACCCACTAGAACAGGAGGGATCATCGCCCCAACCTTCCAACAAAACAACCGGCCCAACTTGCCTACATCATGCCGCCGTTCGCTTCCTCGCGCAAGTGCACGTGTCTAGTCGACACCGAGTCGGACTCGGAGGACGAGGTCGCTGTGCCGTCCTCCATTTCCTCCTCCATTTCCTCGTCTTCCTCGTCCTCCTCCGCTCCTCCTCCTCCGCCGCCTAGCGATCCAGTCGCGGCCGCCGCGGCCGCGCTCGGCGCCGCGGATCTGCGGCGCAAGATCTCTGGCTACCGCGACGCCATCTCCACGTCCACGGCGCTGCACAACTCGGAGGCGCTGCGCATGGCGCAGGTGCTGCAGAACGTGTTCTGCGCGTGCTACGACCTCGAGACCGTCGTCGCGCAGGTGCAGCGCCGCGAGCGAAGCTTCTCGCCGCTTCAAGTCACGCTGCTCAAGCAGGAGAGCGTCGCCACGGTGTTCCGGTACGCGACCTCGCTGCCCGAGCGGCCCAGCACCATGCTGGGCGCCGCGGGGCTTAGTCCGGATAGGTACAGGCGCAGCCTGGTCGCGACCGAGATCATCCTCAAGTTCTACCTCAAGGCCATGGCCTGGCAAGGCACACCCAAGCGCGACCCTGTTCCGTCGCCGCGTGGAAACGGACAGAGCAAGAACAGCGGCGGCGGCGGCAAAGGGGACAAGTCGCCGCGTGGAGTCGCGTCGCCGCCGCTTATGTTCTCGCCGCCGACGAGTCCCAACCAGCGAAGACGCCGCTTCAGCGCGGACTCCTCGAGCGTGGTCTCGCCGACACATACGCGGCAGATTTTGTCGTTTGGCTCGGCGTACAAGGCCAAGGCTCAGAAACGGCCGAACATGTTCTCGCACAGTCTCCAGGAAGTGGCGAACGGCGTCCACAGCAATGGCTTGGACGCGATCGACTCACCCGAAGTGCGAGGATACTTGCTGCGGCTGGAAGACTTGACGGAATCCGAGTGGAAGTCGATTTTCACGCAGTTGTTCAACTTTTTATGGGAGAAAAAGGACACCACAGTCAAAGTGAGCAGCGGCACGACTAGTCGAAGCGGCAGTTTCAAGGGGGTCGCGGCCATGCAGGTGATCACAGAAGGCAGCTCTAGCGCTACGCTGACCGACGACGACGTAGTGGATAACGTCCTTGTGGCGAACATGTGTCGGATCACCAAGCACTTTGTCGTGTACCCATCTGTCCACAAGCTTCTCGCCAGTATCGAGTGTCCCGGGCCGATCGTTGACGGCGTTGCGTCCTGTACGACGCTGTTTCCAGCGCTCGCGACATTCGCGTACTCGGTAGACGTTGCGACGTTACTGCATGGCGTGCTCCACATTGCACAGCGGCGGAAGATGGATCTAGACGGCATTGTGCAGAGCCTCGTGTTCCAGATCGTCTCGGTCATACCCACCGGTGCGGCTCGATTCGGTGGGCCGAGTCCGAATGGGCACGGTGCGCAGGTGTTCACACTTAAAAAGCCTCTGTTTTTCCACGAGACGGTGAGCGGGTGTGCGGAGATTCTGGCGAAAATTCTGACGCAACAGTTTCCCAATACGTTTCGGTACTATATCCATTCCAAAGTACAGTTGGCGTCGTTCGAGAGCGTGGAAGCCTTTGAGCGCGAGCTGTTTCCGCCCAAGGTTCCTCCGAGCGATCCGTCGCTGCATGGAGATATCAAGAGCGCAGTTATGACCGCCTTGATGGACGATCCGGACACGCTGTTGAAGCTAGCGGACATTGCTCTTGCAGAGATTCGGTTCCTGGACGCGTATCATAGCCTAGTGAGCGGAATCCCGCCAACACTTGTGGTCGATCTGATTCGTTGCGCCATCGAGTGCTCGCTGGCCGATCGGCCTCAGCTCGAGCTGTTTCTTCCGTGCGCGTATCGGCTCGTCGACACGTTCTGCGCCGCGATCAATTTCCATCAGCACATGACAACAATTTCGGAGTTTGCGTCGCGCGACTGTTTCAGTGACTCGGATTCGGACGACGCCTCTGGTGGCATCGAAGAGGAAGACGGCGAGGTAAGTGAAGCAGATAGTCCGACGACGCGTGAGCCGGATGAAGACTCGCCTGGCGCGAAATTCGTGCATTCGCCACTCCAACTCGACGACGATGAAGGTCGATCGAAGAGAGAGAGCACGGCCTCGACAAGCTCGTCGTCGCTCTGCTTCTCTCCAAACTCTTGCCGGCTGCTCGTCAACCACCGGCCGTTGACGTCGATCGTGCTCGTTCTGGGGATCGTTGAGTTTCTCGATACCGTGATTCGAATGGGCGTTGACACGATCGATAACCGGCTCGTGCGTCTGGATCTTTCCACATCTCTGCTCGATCTGTTCGACAAGTATCCCAAGGCGAACGTGCTCCACTCGCGGCTGCTCAAGTTGTATCTCAGCCTCATTGATCGCAACACCACAGGACGCGTCAACAACCCGTTTTTACGAAGTGTGTTTCGGCCACCGAACTCTTTGCAAGAGTTTATCCTTAAGAAGCTCCATCAGAGCTCAAAAACTCACCCTTACGACCCACATCTCTCCATTTTGGGCGTCAAAATCGACAAAGTGTGCAGCTCGCCGACGCTGCAGCAGGAGCTGATCCGTCAGTACGCTACCGGTACACCAGGCTGGACCGAGTTGGCATCGTCTCTAGTCGCGCGCCACTATCAGCAGATCGATGCTCTCGACGATCTGGCATTCAATGTCGGGTCCAATGGTCCCGGTGGTGGCAACAGCACACTCCACCGACGCAGTGCAGACGCTATCGACGAGGTCTTCCCGCTCAGCCGCGCATCTTCGTCGTCATGCGACTTCCTCACTGACGAGCTGCAGCCGTTTCGTCGTCTCCCCATGGAGAAAGAAGGGTTTGGCTCATCGCAGAACCTGGCAATGGGGAATGACGCAGTTCTGCCCACAGATATGCTCAAGAGCCGAGCACAGAGCCAGTTCCCGGAATCGATCATCGACATACTTCGTAAAGACAGGTCGACATCATTCGAAGCTACGGAGGATGAACGCGTGATCGTGGGTTTCGCCTACCAGAAGCTGGCGAAATGGGTCAAAGTGCAGATTAAGTTTGACAAGATTACGTGCAAGCTGATCGTCCAAGAAGCCTCCAAGATGCCCTCGTCCACCAGCTCTTCCTCTACAGCTGGACGTGGAATGAGCACGAACAACGGCTCTACGACAACCCTAGCGGTGAACACAGGTTCCTTCTCCCAGAAGAAGCCGACGGCTCTCTCGACGTCGAAACTGAAACAGCTCTGGATCCAGCACAAGCCGCAGTGGGCCATGGCTCGACCGAAAGAGTTTGTCGTGTGCACTGCTCGCAAATGGATTGCGTTCGGACGCACGGTCAAGAACCCAAACGTCGGTGCGTTTGGCTTCCAGATCGACGTGTTCGATCGGATCCGCGAGGAAGACCAGACACTGACGTTTGTAACCAGATCGGAGCAGACGCGGACGCTGTGGTTTGAAACGCTACAGAACGCGGTGGCAGAGGCAAGGGCGCTGCGGCACCAGAGCTTCACGGAGGTTGACGAAGAGGCCAACATCATGCTCGTGAAGTGTGTCGCCACACAGCGAGAAGGCACCCAGATGGTGTACCTCGCGCTGCCGGATGTGCACGTGCTCAGCCCCGTGATCTCGTCCAGCTTCTCGCTTAAGTCGGAAGTCCCAGAAGATATTCCGTTCTGGGGCACGTTTCAGGGTACTCACGGCGTGAGCAAGTACTGCTCGCTGTTCAATAGTTGTCTCCATGTCGTGTCAGTCCAAGAAAAGCGCGTCTACGCCAGTGGCTACTCGGTGGTCGTTGAGTTTGACGCAACTGTCCAGGCTATTGAAGCGCCAGCACCAGCGCCAGCGACGCCAGTTGCCAAGAAGTCGGTAGCACCTGGGCGAGTGCATCTTCAGCTCCAGCTGGCGCCGACGCCCGATTTGGAAAAGACGGTGACCTGCTCGTTCACGGACACCTATTTGGTCAGCGGGAACCAGATCATCTCGATGACCAGAACCATCGCGGACTCGGAGAAGCTCGTCAAGATTTTGTGTGACGACCGTGCGGAATAAATTTCTAAAAGTTTCGTGTGAGCCAGGCTATGATTTCCTCTCGACTGAGTTCGCCGTCGCCGCTCGTGTCCAGCTCGTCGAACACGTTTTGTATTTGCTTGGGCGCCATCGCCATGCCCAGCTCGCCGCACAGTCGAGCGAACTCGTCGCGGTCGATCGAGGCGGTGCCGTCCTTGTCGATGTCGTGAAAGAAGAGCTCGAAGCGCTCGTCGTCGGTCTTGTCGGCGCCGTAGCGATCTCGAAGCTCCTGGTAAATGCGCGAGAGAAACACTGGGGGCTCCCACGTCGACTCGCCTGTGAGCCGGTTCCAGTAGTACTACCGAAATCCAAAACCGCGCGTCATTTTCCAAGCCCAAGCTGCACAAGCCATCACGATGTACACTACAATACCGTGTTGCCGTGTCCGTCGTCGAACACCTGCCAGATCTCTTGATTGCCGCCACTGTCTTCGTTCTTGCGCGGCGTCGTGGCCACAAAATCGGGCCGCGCCCACATTGACTCGCCCGTTCGCTTGTCGACGAAGTACTCGACACCGGTGGCCGCGTCGACGTGTTTGTCGAACAGCGAGCGCAGAAATTGGCGGAACTTTGTGCGAGCGATGCGCGCGCGGTAGATGCGCTGGAGTTTGGTCGCGGCTTCCACGCGCTCTGGGCCGGTCGCGTTGGACGCGGTGCGCTGCGGCGTGGCTGGGCGGTCCACGTCGTGGGGTTTGTGTCTAGCTTTGAGCGCCGTGTGGACCATGAACAGCTCGGTCTCGGTCATGTCGACGACCCAGCGCGTCAGGTTGGTCTCGTGCGTGCCAGTGGAGAAGCTCACTGTGGCCGCGCTGCCCGCGGCAGGTGACTGGCTGTTGGCGTGGAGTTGCGTTATCTGGAACGAGTGCGCTTCATGGTGCGGGAGGACGTTTTCAAGGCGTGTGCCGTCCAAGTAGCAGTACTGAAGGCGACGGATGTGGTACAGTTTTGGTGGCACCTGTCCACGCAGCTTTGGGTTGTTGCGCAGCTTGAGCTGCTTGAGCGAGCGGAGGCTGGCGAGCTCTTTGGGCAGCGTGCCGTCCAAGCCGTTGGCTGAGAGATCAATCGCCACGACGTGGTTGCGGTCCCACTGTGCGCCAAAGAGCGGCAACTGTTTGTCCAGTGAGCCTCGCAGAACCAACATGTCGGCCGTTTGCTCGGCTGCGGCCTCCAGAGCGGCCCATCCCGTGTCGTTGGCCCATTTGCCTTTGGCGCCGCCGGTTTTTTGGTAGAACCGCAGCAGCGCCTCGAGCTCGGTCTGCAGCTGCGACGTGTGCTTGGCCTGATGCGGCATCGTATCGACTCTGCAGTGCACGAGTCCAGCAACAACAACAACAGAGGAAACAAGGCTAGCAGGTGAGCAATGCTCATGGCTCGTCTGTATAAATAGTCTCTCCTTATTTCCTCATGGTCTACGCAGCGTTTATATTTTCCTAGACAACAAATCCAAGCACGACGGCAGATATGAGCAAGACCACCCACCCTCTTGACACTCGAGCCACCGAGCCACTCGCCACAGGCTCGGGCATAGATGGCCCGGTCGTGTTCTGGACAGCCACGTCGTGATCGTCGTCGTCGCTGGAGCCGATGGAAGCTTCGCCTGCGACCGACGTGCCGACGACAGCCGACGTCGGAGCAGCCGAAGCCACGTCGCGACATCGCTGCACGCGGCGCTGCAGGGCCGTGTCGTTGAGTTTGGAGCCGTGGTCGCCCGGGTGCGAGAGCTCGTCCGTGATGAGTGGCAGCATGGCGTCGCCCGCCGCCCACGTGCAGCACGGGTCGCCCAGCTCTTCGCCGTTGCTCTGGCCGTCGCCGTCGGCGTCGCCCCGGCACAGCGAGCGCGTCCACACCAAGCCGGCGGCCGCGAAGGCCTTACCAAAGTCGTTGAGCGGGCCGTCGCCGTCCCACGCGACGTGTCCCAGCGCGTGGGCGGCGCCCACGTTGTTGCCGTTGGGCACCAACCCGACAAACTCGAGTCGGGCGTCGACGAGCGCCACGCGTGTGGCGCTGGAGAGAGAGAGGACAGAGAGGACGGTGGCGAGCCGGGACGACATCGAGAGTGCCATTGGTGGTACTACTAGTGGTGGTCTGGTGCTGGTGGTGCTGGATCGACTTTCCTAGTGGCCAATGTTGAAGCGGGCGGAAGTTGTTGTTGTTGTTCTGCCTACTTGGTGTGGCACAGGAATGATCCCGACGATTCTGTGGAACATCCCCGCGCGATGCTGTGGAATGGATCGCAGCCAGGATTCCAGTCGCGCGCTGGACGCATCCAGGACACTGTTCTCGGAGAACGTTCCAAGAGACGAAAGGGCGTGGTGGTGTCAATAATAATTGAGCAGAGGAGCCCAGGAGTTGGATGTCTAGAAAAAAAGGAATCTACAGGATTCGTTTTGTTTATTTTCTCTCCGATTCCAGGCTTAGGATCACCGTCTCGGCATAGGGTATAGAGCGGCACTTTTAATAGAGCGGCATTTTTGACAGCGGCGGCTTGGAACAGAAATCCTGCGTGGGACAAGACTGGGGAGGGGAGGCATGACAGGCGTACGACCAAACAGATCTAAACTCGACGACACGTTTGGCGCGAAGTACAACACCAACATGTTTTTTTTTGTTCTCGTCGAACACAAAACTGGGGCGGGGGAAATCGATTTGGCTTGGTTTAACTCAACTACAGCGTCAGCGCGAGCGCGCCGACCACCACGGCCGCAACGTACTGGAACAACGCGCCGCTCACGGGTGTGGTAGTGGCCGCCGCGGCCGACGTCGTGTTGGTCGAGTTGGCCGACGACGACGGCGTCGACGCCGAGGACTTGGACGACGAGGAGGCTGGCGACGGCGTCATCTCCACCCACATGTAGCCATCGTCCGAGCCGCTGCCGGCCATCGTCGCAGCCGGCGCGGCGGGGGCAGCGGGGGCAGCGGGGGCAGCGGGCGTGGCCCCCGGCGCCGCCGACGAGGCCACCGGCGCGGCGCCAGGCGTAAGGGCAGGCGTAGCGTTGGTGCCGTCCGCGGGCTTGACCGTACCCGGGCCTTCGCTGGCGGCGGGCGTCTCGGCGGCCTTGCAGAGCGCGCGGCTCGAGGTGAGCGTGGCGTCGTCCAGCTTGGACTCGGCGCTGCCCGGGTCCTTGGCGCCGGCGGGCACGGCTGGCGCGGCGCCGGCCGTCCAGACGCAGCACGGGTCGCCGAGCTCCTCGCCGTTGGTCTGTCCGTCGCCGTCCGAGTCGGCCTTGCAGAGCGCCTCGGTCCAGGCGTTGCCGGCGCCGGAAAAGGCCTTGCCGAACGCGTTGGTCGCGCCGCCGCTGTCCGGATCCTTGTGGCCCACGGCCGTGACACCGTCCACGCCGTTGCCGTTGGGGATGAGCTTAGCGTACTTGGAGATCGCGTCCGCCGAGGGCAGCGCTGCCAGCGCCAGGAGTCCACACGCCGAGAGGATCGAAAAGCTGCGCATTGTTGGTTATATTGGGATGGGGGCGTTCTCTGTGTGTGATGGTGTGGGATGTGTGGAGTTTCTGGAAATGGGCGATACATTCCGGACATGCGCGAGTGGTCTGGAAGAGAGCCGGCGGCTCTGGACCGTGGGAGAAGCCGTCCAAAACAACGGCCAGATTGTTTGGCGTCGAGCGGAAGCGAAGTAGGAGAACTCAACACACGGACAAACTATCCAGAGAGCCATCTGGTGATCATTCCGACAGCAGAAATCCACGTCAACTGGACCTTCCGCCGGTCCACATGGTAACTGGAGTCGTCGAATCGTGGGGCGATTGGTCTTTCGCGCCAGCCAGCTGGCACCATCGAAATGCCAAAATGAACAAAACAAGGTTCACTGTTTGTCAAGTCACTACTGCAACAGGCCATTTTGCCGCATTCAGCACCTTGTTCTGTCAAAGAGTACTACTGTGAGTCAGCAGTCTCGCGATTGACACTGTCCCATCAAAGTTCGCCCCTTTCATTTCTTTTTCTTCAGGTTTCTTAGACTTGGACAAAACAAAATCAAATCCAAGCGGAGCGCTTGTGAGTGGCGTGTTGCCCAGATGGCTACAATGCATGCCCCCGCCGCAGTCTGTGTTGCTGCGGACGGATACACACCTGACCTACGTTGCTTGAAGGCCGCTGCTGCTGGAGCATCAGTCGACGTTGAAGTCGAGAGTCGCCAGTGACGGATGGCTAAGTTTAGACGCTGGAAAGAATCCGGTGGTGCTGCTTTGGATCCAGAGTGGCCTGTGTGGCATGTCCTCCACAGGTTTGAGACCGCTAAACAAACTCGCCATCTACGAACGAGAGCTAAGCTTCAGTGTGTAGAAGCTTCTCGATGCCAGCCGAAGAGAGCAAAATCTCCAATGGATGGCCTTGCGCGTTAGGGCTGCGTCACCAGAGCCTCACGTGCGAGTTTGGCTTGCAGCCGCTGTTGTCTTCTCGCTAGCGTTCGTTGATGCCGCTCGGATTCGCTCGGATCGTCAGCATCTGCACCTTGCTGGGCTGGTTGACGACCGAATCCACCAAACGCAGGCAAACCCTCTGCGGGGTCGGGTTGCTTGCCGGAATATCTCCACGGGCGTTTTGGCCCAGCGTGCAGCTGACCGATGCCTTGCGTCGTGAGCTCTTCAGTAGCATCCTCTGTACGGTCCTCGCGGTACGCGCACAGTACAACGATCGGGTGGGTTTCTCCGTACGCGACGATCGCGACGAGATGTGACGTCGGACTCCACGCGACCCCCATGAGCGGGAAGCCGTGGAAGAAGCGACGGCCCCACACGCTCGAGCTCGAATCATCCAGGCGTTGGCCTTTGACCGCGTCGAACACGTGCGGCACGCCGTCTTCAGAGCCACTCACGACGCACTGACCGTCCGGGGAGAACGACGTCTGGACCAAGAGCCGGTCGCAGTCCACGCCCGAGTAGTTCTTGTGGAGCAGCAGAAAGCTTCGCGTCTCGTACTGGAGCAGAGCGTGCGGGTGCGTGAGCGCCAGCAAGTGCTGCTTGCGCGGGTGCAGCGCGAGATGGGCGACGCTGCGCTGGCCCGTGCGAACGATCTTGGCCAACTCGTAGCCCAACTCCCCATTATTAGTTGTCGTCGACGCTGGTGACCAGACCGTGATGGTCCCACTCGCGTCTCCGCAAAAGAGTCGACCTCCAAGCTTGGACTCCATACAAATACTGTGGATCGCCGGGTTCTCACCTTCTTGTCTCGAGACGTTGCACAGATACACTGGGGCCGAGTCGTACAGCCGAGTCGACTTGGTGAGCGTCGGATCGGCTTCAACTCGCACGTTCCAAAACCGAATTATGCCGTCCGAGGCTCCACTCACCACGATCTGCGACTGAGTTGCGTGGAAGATTGCGCAGTAAACGAAGACAGGAGACGGCAGGTGCTGATAAATCTGACTGGGGAGCGTTGCGTTCGAATGGGCGGTAGCGCTTGGCTGCATCAAGCCTCGAAGTCGCCACAGCATGACAGAACCGTCAGAGGATGACGATGCTAGCGCCTTGGCACCGTCAACGCCCACGATGCCCCATTCCAGTGAGTAGATCATGCTCTGGTGGCCATGGCAGCTTTGCCAGAGTCCGCCTGTGTTGACTTGGTGGATGTTGACGACCCACTCGTCTGCAGTTGCAGTGACTTGATGGATAGCAGCGGCGAGCAACAGTCCGTCTGGACTGAACGCCACGCACGAACAGCCCTTGCGTCCTGTCGGCAGTCGGTACAACACACGTTTGGGTACGATACAAGGCTCACCGACAAGCCGCTTACACTTGAAGAGAGGATCATCAGCCGTGCTCGTGGCTGGGGCGAGATCCTCGTCGGATGACATTCCCTGTGGGGCTTCACATTCTGTTGATTCGTTTTCGGGTGGTTCTTGGTGTTCACCTGTCGTATTTTCCGTGTTCAACTTTGATTGATCAGTCGCGCTGCTAGTATCGCGTCCAAGCGTTGGAATATTTGATACCACTGGATGGATTTCAACGTGGAGACTGCACGGCAAGCGCGTCCTGGTTCGCCGCTGGTATTGCAGAAACACCGCCGGGACTCCCTCGTCGGACTGTGGGTTCCACTGTAATTTTTGTCGAGCTTGATGTGTATCAGCCCAGCTTAGCGGTTGCCAGGCGAGGAGTTGCAGTCGGAGTGCCTTACGCGGTGGCTCAACGACGTCGGACAGTGCGATTGATGGAAGTCGGATGGTACCGCGATCGCTTACAGGCTTGAAGAAGCACCACGCCAAGTGCCTGTGCTGAGCGCGACTTGAATGCTGGTCCTCTCGTGGTTGTTTGTTGGCACCACTGTGTTGGTCAGATCGTCGTTGTGTCCATCGCGAAGCCGACGGTTGCACTTTTCTTCGTCTTGACTCCACGAGCTCGAACAGCACGATCGTACGAGGAGTCACAAACTCTGCCAGCTGCAGACTTGTCCACACATGCGACGCATTCCACTCAAACGCGTTGAGCATGTGCGTACTGAATCTTGCAGGCGGTGACTGATGTCGCGTCTGGATCGGAAGTCCGGAGCATATATCCACAAGATGCACGACCACGATCGGATGGCCGTAGTAGTTGCTAGAACTGCTGCTCGCGAATGGCATGTTGTCAGTGTGACTAATGATGACCTCCACGTGGCTCTTGCTGGCAACAGTATCCAGGGACCGTAGCTGGCTTATAGCTTCTGGAGACAGCTCGGGTAGTTCAGTCTCACTCGTCGGTACGCGCAGCGAGCTGCGCAAGCAAACGCAGCTGCTTACAAGGCTCCAGAAGAAGGAGCTCCTCACTTGTGGCGCGGGGTTGAGTCTGCGGCGATGTGCTAGTGAATCGTTGTCCTCTGTTCGATTCTTCAATTGTTCACGAGCTGGAGATCGAGATTTCGTCTTTCTGTCGGATTCACGGCCGTCTGGACGCGAGCGGGGCAAGCGCGTCAATTTCGCTCCTGCATCTAGTCTTGACTTTTTCTTCTTCTTCATATTGGATTTATCGCAGTCATTGATTTCGCCCGGACTGCCGTCTGGGCGAGTGAGAAGCGGCGACGACGACGCTGCCTCTGGTTTGATGTTTGCCTCCCCAGCGGCCGGTGGTGACGCGGGAGAAAGAAACCTCTCAGCTTCGGGAGACTCATTTTTTTCCTTCTCTTCGCGACTCGATCGCTTTGAGCTTCTCGCACCCTTCGCCACCATTGTGTCTACAAGCATACATCGAAAACGAACGCACCAGCGTCTCTATGAAGAGTCGTACCGCTTGGTCTTTGTGGCTTTATATGGATCGTGTATTCTGGTTTCAGCCGCCGGTTTCGGATGCTGATAGTTCTTTGGCTGATCAGTGCAACAGTGCACTGCATAGTGAGGACTTTGGGCGATCTGGAGACAACAGCACAAAATCGACCTGCACGCACAGCGAGTCAGTCAGATATGGTGGCTACAGTCCATTTCCACAGAGTGTGGTTTCACCTTACGATTTCGTGGACAAATGGATTGCTCGTGGTGGTGATTTCCAAGTCGGTGAGGTAACGCTTCGCTTCAAAGGCTCGCAGAATGACCGAGTCGTGGTGTGGTAAACTACACAAATCCACACCAACGTTGGCACTTCTCGTGAACCTCACGTCGTCTACTCAACACACAATTTCACACAAAAACGTACTCGAGTGCCGGAGCAAATCCCGTCTTGGGGCACACGGCAGCGATGCTGGTGAGCGACGAGCCGAAGAGATACCGCACGACCCGCAGCATGAGCTTGATCTCGTGGCGCGAGATCTTGGCTCGTCGAAGTCCAATGAGATTTAGACCGAGCAGCTTGGCGCGATTCCCACTGACCAGTCCGTACGGAAGCACGTCGCCGTCCACGGCGCTGCCGCCGCCGACCATCGCCAGACTACCTACTTTGATAAACTGCTTGAGCCCGACCTGGCCGCCAATGATCGCGAAGCTGCCAATCTCCACGTGGCCGGCGACGCAGACATTATTTGACAGCACCACATGGCTGCCGATCTGCACGTCGTGGCCCACGTGGGCGCTGCAGAGCACCCAGCAGTGGTCGCCCAGCAGCGTCGGGGACGGCGCCGACACCGACGCGTACGACGTGCTGCCGTGAATCGTCACGTGCTCTCGGATCACGCACTTGCGTCCGATCTCGAGCTGGAACGCGCCGGGCGCCGCGAGCTGCGGGTTGTGCTTCTTGTCCTGCGGCTCGCCGCCGAGACATGCAAACGGGTGGACGACCGTGTCGCTGCCGACGCGAGTCTTGCCTTGGACCACGACGTGGGACTGCAACACCACACCCTCGTCCAGTACAACATCTACGGACACACCATACAATAGCCAAATCACGTAAGTACAATCAACGAAGAAAGATTGATTGAGAAGACAGAGAGCAAACCACACCGGGGCCGACGATGCTGTAGGGACCGACGCGGACGTTGCGGCCCAGGCGCGCACGCGGGTCAACGACCGCGGTCGGGTGGACCATCGCGTGATCGCTGAGACGGTCGCTGGTGTGGAGAAATGACAAGTCGGACAAGTTGCCGTTCATGGCTTTCGCCGCCGCTTGCTCGTCGCGCTTGCCGGTCTGCGTCCATCACCAGCTACATGAGCCTATCACTGCAACGCCAACAACGTGCTCGAATGGAGATACACACGTACCGCGGCGTGGTCGATAAGCTCCTCCATGGACTGCAAGACGGCCGATGACGCGGAGGTCTGTGACCGTAGAAATGATGGTTGGCAATGGTCAGTGGCGTCGTCAATATAAGGCACTAGAAAGCGAGAGCGACACGCACGAGATGGCGCACGGACGGCGCAGCAGCGCGAGAAGCACACGTCGACCGAAGAAGCGTCTCGGTGGTGGCGTCATGCGGGAAGCGCAGCGAGCAGCGGCGCAAGAGCGGCGACATCGGCATCATCAACAATGGTCCCGATTGGCGAACGACTGACTGACAACTGCTGCGGAGAAAGGCAAAACCTACCCTGTATTGAAAAGATGTCACCGTGTTTTGGGATT